>PVIJ01002185.1:0-168636 GCA_004024925.1 Scalopus aquaticus | reverse complement strand
AATAGAATACCCAGAATTAAAGCCACATATCTATGAACAACTAATCTTTGACAAAGGAGCAAAGAAAATGCAGTGGAACAAGGACAGTCTATTCAATAAATGGTGCTGGGAAAACTGGACAGCCACATGCAAAAAAAATGAAGCTAGACTACTACCTCACACCCTGCACAAAAGTCAACTCAAAATGGATAAAGGACCTGGATGTAAGACCTGAAACCATAAAATGTCTAGAAGAAAATATAGGCAAAACTCTACATGACATACATCTCAGCAAAATCTTGACTCATCCCTCAAAGTGAAGGAAGTGAAAGACAAGATAAACAGATGGGATTACATCAAAATAAAAAGCTTCTGTACAGCAAAAGAGACATTAACCAAAACTAACAGACACCCTACCAACTGGGAAAAGATTATTACACACAGTACATCTGATAAAGGACTGATAACAAAAATTTACCAGGAACTCACACAACTCAACAAAAACAAAGCCAATAACCCAGTCAAAAAATGGGCAGAAGAGCTCAAAAGGCACTTCTCCAAAGAAGAAAAGCAAATGGCCAACAGATACATGAAAAAATGCTCAACATTACTTATAATCAAGGAAATGCAAATCAAAACCACTATGAGATACCACCTCACACCTGAGAGGATGGCACACATTAAAAATACAGGCAACAACAAATGCTGGAAAGGATGTGGAGAAAAAAGAACTCTTCTACACTGCTGGTGGGAATGTGAACTGGTCCAACCACTATGGAAAGCTGTATGGCGATTCCTCAAATCGCTAAACATGGAGCTCCCATACGACCCAGCAATACCACTTTTGGAAATTTACCCAAAGGACACAAAAACACTAATCCAAAAGGATACATGCACCCGTATGTTCACTGTGGCACTGTTCACAATAGCAAAGGTATGGAAGCAACCCAGATGTCCAAAAATAGATGATTGGATCCAGAAGATGTGGTACATAGACACAATGGAGTACTATTCAGCATGGAAAGAAGATAAACACATGCAATTTGCAGCGACATGGATGGAATTAGAGGGAATCATACTCAGTGAAATAAGCCAGAAAGAAAAAGAAAAATATCGAATGGTTTCACTTATAACAGGACTATAGGAAGGCCAGGTGGGAGAGAGACACTCAGTGGTGGGGGGGGGGAGGGGAGGATAAGGGCACAAAATGGAAGAGAGGAGAATACAGGGGACCATGGAGATGGATCACGGGTGAATTGGTGGTGGGCTGCCCAAGGGGAATACAAAATGTAAAAGACATAAATAACAATAAAAAAAGTTTTTAAATTAAAAAAAAATAAATAAATAAATAAAAAATAAAGACACGCAGAAGTGCTCTACCAGGACCACTGGAACACATCCTCCAAAACAAGCCTGCAAAATTCTGGCTGGCTTTCTAAGGAACTGCAGTGAGAAACCTTGCGCATCAGATCGTAAACTTATCAGAAGAAACCGTGGCTAGTGTGGCCTGGTGTGATCGGAAGCCCCACGCTCCATCCTGACACCCACAGCCTTACAACTCGGGACAATGTCTGTTAAGCACGGGGCTTTATTACCTAACCCACGGGTTCTCCCTCCAGTCTGAAGCCTTTGATTCAAAGGATAGGAAAGGTACCTCTGGATCAGGTGATGGACCCCACTGGAGAAAGTTTGCCAGATGCTACAGGAAGCAATATGCTCTGTGAATCACAAACTGACTTCTCAGCAGTAAGAAGCAGCTTGCAGACAAAGGGGAAGGAATTAGGGTCAGAGCCACGGATCACACGTGTAATTTAATTCAGTCTTGTAAAATATAAAATTGAAATTAGAAAACCCTAACTTGGAAATTTCCACTGAAGAGAAGAAACTCTGTGGTATGTGCTTTGCAGTCTGAAACACAGCATCGTCCCCCTTTCCAAATGCACATTCCAGTTCTGTCAGTTAAGAGGGAGACCCTCTAGAAGACCAACCATGTTCTTTATTCATCTTTTCTTGAATTTCATTGCACAGTTAATTTTTGCACCAAACGCTACATGAGCTCCTAGACTACATCTGAAAGAACCAGAGCAAGGACACATGGTCTCACACAAAAGCTACCACTTTTTGTTTCAATTAGATAAGTGGGTGACAGGGGCAGACGAGCTGTGTGTCTGCAGCCTGTGGCAGCAATGCTCCTTAAAACATAATTCCATTATTCAGTATGCTTCTTATGGTTAACATTTAAAAGTACTTGAGGATTCTAGAAAGCTGTTAGGTCTCCCCGCTTGCTTAATCATTCTCAAGAAACCCTCCTTATTTATAATGCTAGTTTGCTTAGAAAGGATATTTTTCTTTATGTGAATCAGTGTGTTTGTCTTTATATTTATCTTGACTTTATTCATAACTGTTTTGAACACTGACAATGTTCTAGACACCCTACTTTTATTTTTATTTTTTTAATATAATAGATATTTATTTTTGTTATTCGTATCTTTTACATTATTATGTATTCCCCATAAGTTACCCACCACCTGTTCACCCGTGGAGCCATCACCATAGTCCTCTGTGCTCCCCTCCTCCCCCTTCCTGAGCCCTCTCCCTCCTCTCCTTCCCTGCTAAATGTTACTTTCTTATTTGGCTCCCCTATATTCCTGTTATAAGTGAAACCATTTGATATTTTTCTCTTTCTTTCTGGCTTATTTCACTGATCATGATCCCCTCTAGGTCCATCCATGTTGCTGCGAATTGCATGTGTTTGTCTTTTTTGAATGCTGAATAGTATTCCATTGTGTACATGTACCACATCTTCTTGATCCAGTCATCTATTTTTGGGCATTTGGGTTCTCAGAGTGTGATCCCAAGCCAGAAGCAATTGAGAACCTGCACTTGTATGGAATGCATTCTCAAGTCCCACCCCAGACTTACTGAACTTAAATCTCTGAAGTTAAAACTGTTTGAAAAAGCTCTTCAGTTTTCTCTACCACAAGCTAAAGTTTGAGAACCAGTCACCAATATAAAGGAAAGACTTTGGGCAAAAGAAGTGGGTAAATCATGTACAGTAAAGGATAAAATTGGACTCTTAGTAGTGAACTTAATGTTATACAGGTTGATTTTTAATGACACACATGAAAAATCTAATATAACCTAGCATGTTACAATGCAGTGTTGCTCCCACAATAACAACAACAAAGAAGGCCAACAAAAACTTTGGGCTAATAATCAATAGAAGACAAGGAATTCAAAGTATATTCTTTATGTGAAAGTTTGTAATTTTCAAAGTTCATCGTCAAAGTACCAGTATGATATCTTCATAATTTGTTTTTGTTCTCTTTTAGTAATAGGTCATAAAACTGTCTTTGAAATAGGGCCTCCCTGGTGGCGCAGCGGTTGAGCGCTGCGCTGTGGAGCTGTTGGCAGCGGCGACGCGAGTTCGACTCCTGGCTGGGGAGAATCCCACATGGTGCGGCAGACCTCTCCTGCCTCGCCCGCTGCTCCCCTCAGCAGTGTATTTCTGATCTGCCTGTTCTGCTCCAAACTCTGTCTCTGTGAAGCCTCTCGCCACCCCGCGCCTCTGGCCTGTACCCCAGCTTGTATGTATAAATAAATAAATCTTTAAAAAAAAAAAACTGTCTTTGAAATAAAAGACAAACTAATGGGAAAAAAATCTAGAGCTGTGAATTTTAGTCCTGATCTATTATGTGATCTTAGGTCCATTCCTTAACCTCATCTACATCTACTGTTCGCTTACAAAATGAAAGATATGCTAAAATTTTAGCATGTGCTACCTTGTGTAAAGGTAAACCTTTCAATCAAAGCCCTGAACTAACCTGTTTAGTGTTGTAATTGTACATTGGTAAGTAATTAAACATCATAACATAAAAAAAAAAAACCGTAATTCCAGGGGGTGGATGAAGGGCGCTTGGGGAAAGCTTTATTTTCTTAATGTTGTGAAATATTTTTCATGAAGACTGCCTAGCTGCTTCCACATGATCTCATGCAGTATTTATTAGGGCCCAGAACCTATGATGATGGCATTTTTAGAATGCTGCAGTGGGAAATCTCCCAAAGCCCTTTTAGAGATGCAAAGTTCAAGAATTTGGGAGACTGGCCCAATTTTGTTCCTTGGGGATTCCAAGAATTACTTAAAAGGATGAGAAATACAAGTCAAAATCCTCAAGTAAGAAAGTGCTGATCAGGATTATGTGAGGGACCAGATTCTTAAATAACCCAAGGAATTTCCTGAAAGGATTTTACCCCATCAGCTATGAAAAGGCCTTGGGGGACCCTGGCTGCTGCTTTGTCCTGCTCAGTCACCCCCAGGCAGAGTAGGCAGCGTCCCTGCGCCAGAGCCGGTTCGCCTAGACCCAGAGAAGGATCTCAGCACCTAATCAGACATTTGAAGATACACTGGAAACACTCTTGTTCAATAAACACTAATCGAGCATTTGCTCTGGGCTCGGCACTGTCCGAGGCACCCGGGACCAACACTGAGCCAACCAGCAGTCAGCACAGGCCAGCGAGTGAACTAGGTGGTAGCACAGGAAGTGGTCAAGTCAGGAGAGGGCAGGGTCGTCCCCCCTGCCTGGAGAGCAGCTGGCAGCACCAAGGGGGCTGGTCTGCAGCCACCCCAAGACTCACACACACTCCCTTGAATAAAGTGGGGTGCAGATGGCAGCAGCATAGCCTGAGGGTACCTGCCCACATTGTCTAGAGCCCCCAAATTCTTCCAAGACTTGGAACAACTTCAGAGTCCTCACCTACGGCAATTCTAGTACTAGAGGAGAGTCTACAGGAAAAGACAAACTGCAAGCTGACAGAGACCTGAGGCATGCAGCGGAGGGGGTGGGGGGGTGCCCAAAAGGGGGAGGAGAAGAGCACGAGGGACGAGGCATGGTAGAGATGGATCACGGTGGATGCAACAGTGGTGGGAGAACTCGGGGACTACACCTGAGGGGAGAAATCAAACACTGTCCAAAAATTAACAATGATGTAAGAAAATTTAAAAAGACAGAGTAGATCCTAGGAATTCAGCAAATTGACAACCCCTCTCTCCAGTAAGCCCACAGGGCTGTGGTATATACCCAGCTCTCCCCTGATAATGTTGGCCTTTCCCAGAGGGGGTGCCCCAAGGGAATTCTGGAAGTACAGGGGTTACAGAAATACAAGATCAAACACACCAATCTTCTAACACCATCCCCCACCTTCTATTAGCAAATTTACAGACACAACAAAATGACAGTCTTAGGGTTTCACCAGTTATTGTTTGGTCTAATTATGTAGAGTTTCTATTTGTAGGTTACATTAGTATTAAAATCATAGTACTTTAAATCCACTGAATAGTCATCAAATCAGACCACAAGCCTGGAATATAAAAAATTTTCAACAAACTTAAAAACGCCGAGCCAAATAAATTATCTGAATATAAATGAGTCAACCTATAGTTCAGTAATCGAAAAACAGCAGTAAGATATCTAAACATACAAAAATTGAACAAAACATTTCTAAATAATCATCAGATTAAAGTCTCAAGGGAATTTTTTTAAATAAAAAGTACTAAATAAAACTAAAAACACAACTATAATATGCAGCTAAGAGAGTGCTGAGAGGGAAAATTATAGTAATAAATACATTAGAAAAGAGAGATTGTTCCAAATACTCAAAGTTATCCAGTACTCTAATGTAAATCAAAGTAGCCCACCATATCAAACAGCTAATGAAGGAAATCAATTGACAAAAAAAAAATCATCAACAAAATTCAACACTCAATGATGGTAAAAATGTGACCGGGCTGAGTCAAAGTCCGGTAAAAATGTGGCGCCTCCTACAGGGGTTTACTGATAAAGGTGAATTGCAGCCAGGTGATCTGAAGCCCCTCCAGGTGGGCTTTGCGAGAAGTCTGCAGGATTTTGCTTACCTGGGGCAGGAAGGCGGGGCCTATTAGATTTTAAAAAGGAATGCCAAAGAAAGAGGCATGGACGCCATTATGTGAAATTAAAAGGAACCGTTGTTATGAGGAGAGTCGGTAGCCTGCCACAATGTGGAAATGAAGATTTAGGGCTAGAGACTTTGGAAGCTTTGCAAGTAGCCAAAGAAAGCAGGCAGACGTGCAAAGTGGGTGCCTTTTAAAATGTGTGAGTGCGTCTGATGGGCCGTCTGGCCGCTGTAGCTGCTGTTTACAGTCTTGTTGGCCTAATGATGTGCCGGAGCATCAAGGTGGTTTTAAAAGCATTTTTAGTTGTGTCCTGTGGCATCCTCGCAAGTTGGAACCTGGCCTGCAGTCTGATCGGTACATGTCGGAAAGAAGACGCCATTATGAAGTTGGGGCCCACACCAACAGTGGTGGGAAACCTTCATCAACATAAGGAAGAAGAAGCCGAGTTGAAATCGTAGCCTATTGTCTGGAAGACAACCTTTATTTCAGCAGTGGCGGGAAGACGCCATCTTTATTACCTTTTTGGAACTTAAGAGACTGGACATTGTTTTAAGTAAGGTAAACGGCCATATGTTAACTTTAGTAACTTTTGTTTTACCTATGTTAATTTTAGTAATGTTTTGCCTTTCCCTGTTTGTTAAATAAATCCCAATGTTGTTTTTCCCTAAACCTGAGTAGTTTTATAAATGTGCGCACAGGTGCAGAACCAAGATTGTGACCGGTAGCAACTGAGGCACTGCCTTTGTCTAAGTTTAAAAAAGGCCTCACTTTTCCCTCTATCAAAAACTCTCAGTACACTATGAAAAAAAGGAATTTCTTCCATCTCAGAGAGAATATCTACATTGCAAATGATGATGTATATGTAGAAAATACCAAGGAATCTACAAACACACACACACACCTCCAAGAACTAGTAAGTTCAAGAAAGTAATAAGGATACAAGAGCAATCTATAAAAAATCAATTGCATTTATATACAGAGATGGTGAAAAATGGAAAGCAAAATAAAAATACAATACCATTTATAATTATTCCAAGGAAAGTAGACACTTAGGTATAAATTTAACAATACATGTACATGATCTATGTGATGAGAAATGATACAAGAAATCAAAGAACTAAATAATCTAGAGACACATCATGTCCATGAACTGGGAGGCGATTCTCAAGTAATTTTCAAGTGCATACAGAGAAAAAAAAAAAAGGTCATAGAATAGCTAAAGCACTTTTAAAACAAAAAATATGGTACTGGTGGAAGAATAGACCCATCAATAAACAGAACAAAATAGAGTCCAGAAATATAGTAACACAAATATGCCCAACCAATTCTTAACAAAGTAGCAAACAAAATCAAAAGGGGTAGTTTTTTTTTTTTTTTCACTAAATGGTGATGAGACAATTGGATATCCATGTATTAGAAAATGAATCTTCCCTTAAACATCACACTTTAAACAAAAACTAACTCAAAATGGATCATGAACTTAAAATGTAAAACAAAGATCTTTGAGAAAAACATAGGAATACATCTTTGGGAGAGAGTCTAGGCAAAGAACTCAGTACTTTGCTAAAGGAAAAATTGATCATTTGACTGAAAGTAAATACTTGCAAACCACATACCCAACAGAGCCCTCTTATCTAGAACATATAAAGAATATTTAAATTTCAACATTTAAACCTTTTAAAATGTTCATAGCAGCACTGTTTATAATAGCCCAACCCTGCAACCTACCCATTGTTTAACCCTGCAAAGGATGAAGGCTTCAACAAACCATCCATCCATAACATGAAATGTTATTTAGCTATTAAAAGGAAATAAATGATTGCTACATACAACAATTTAGATGACCTGCAAGGACATGATGCTGAGTGAAAACAGTCAATCTCAAAAGGATACATACTACATTCTTCCATTTTCAAGCACTGGTGAAAAGCATAACACAGCAACAAAGCTCTGTGGAGACTGCAGTTGAGTATTTTTATTATGGAGGTGGTTAAGCAAGGTTGCACATATACAGTTGTGTATATTCACACACACACACACACACACAAGGGTGGGGTGGGGGAGCAGAGAGAAAGAGAGAGAGGAGTGCATGCACAACCACTAAAACCAGAATAAGCTCTATGGCTTATGCCAAGGCCACTTTCTTGACTTGATACTGAACCAGAGTTGGGTAAGATGGAAACACAGAGGGAGGCTGAGGAAGGGCTCTTGGGACTTCCCTGTATGTCTTTGCTACCTCCTAGAATATGTAACTATTTCAAAAGGAAAAGTTTTTTTAAAAGATAATTTAGCCAGTATGTTACAATGCGGAAGGGGGGCGGGGGTGGATGACTAATTCTGAAGGACTCACAGGAAGCCCCAGGACACCCAGGGAACCAACACCAATGGACCAATGTATCCGGTTTCTTCTCAGCTGTTGGCTTTTTGTTTCTTCCAAGGTAGCTGCAATGTTGAAATGGCTCTTTATAGGGTTTTTATAACCCATGGAGAGCCTTTGGGAGCAAGGGAGGTTTTTCTCTTAATGACTATTAATAACAAGCATTAATTAATGAAAGATTAATAAAGCTTTTAAAAGTATGTAATTTTCAAAGAGTGCATAATTATGCAAGAAAAAGATGAACAAACCCTAGAATAACAGAGAAGTCTTTTTAAAAGTAAATTGGCAATGGAATGTATTTTTTAATTACTAATGACTATAACTGATTAAAACACATTGAATTTATTAAATTATATGTTTAAAATGATATTCAGAAAAGGGGAAAAATGAAATAAACTCAGTAGACACTGGAAGTTGCTAAGGCAACAATTCATTACTATGAAAATTAAAGAAAAATAATTGATCTTGGATTTCTGGCATGAACTGTGTTTTACATTAGTGAGACTGGGTGGGAGAAAGGTCTTCAGTACAGATAGTTTTTTCATAAATGCAGATGGAATAATAGAATTAGAAAGCTTATTGTAAACACTGCAATGAAATAACTGAGACAGGTACTGAGCCCGGTAGGTATTAAACCATTAGGAGCAAAAGTAGCAAGAACCAGATTGTCATCACCCAACCCCAACGAGCAATCTCTGAATCTCAGAAAGGGGGCCACTGAGACCCCAACTTCCTCCTCATGCAATTCAGCAGATATTCTAGTACAGATCATTTTTTTCTTAGACCAAGGGAAATGCTACATGCAATTTGATTAAGAAGCAGGACTGAGTCCATCAAGTTCATCCAACAAGGGCCTCCCTTGGTGGCTCAACAGGTTAAGTCTCAGCCGATGAAGCTAACCACAGCTACCACAGCATGAGTTCGATCCCCGGCCAAGGAGCTTTCCACATGGCACAGCAGACCTCTCCTGCCTCACCTGCTGCTCCCCTCAGCCGTGTAATTCAGTCAATCTGCCTGTTCTGCTCCCCACTCTGTCTCTGGTGAATCCTCTCACCACCCCATACCTCTGGCCTACACCCCAGTTCTTACATGCATAAATAAATAAATCTTTAAAAAAAAAAAGTTCACCCGACAAGTGAAAATGCACTTACTTTTGGGCACATACATTTAGGGGCTCATCCACGAAAGTTACCTCAAATATGATCAGCGCGTAGACCCCAGCGAGGATGACAGCAGCAGTGGTCACCTGTGCTTCGACGCTCGCACGGAGGTACTGATGAGCCAGCAGCAGAGGGACACCCGGGGTCTGCTGGAGGGAGGCGCGGACCCGGATGAACACGGCCTCTCTGCAGGATGAAGCAAAGATCTTACCACTGGGAGGAGCGACGGGCCCTAAGTCAGCAGCCTGCGCTTCTGCCTCCGGGGTTCTTCCCCCCGCGCCCCATCACCCAGAGCCTCAGCAATCTCAGGGTGATCCCCAGACACCTGTCTGACAGGCCCTCTGAGCACAGGTGAGGGGCTGGGACCCAGGACCAGTGCCCCTGGCCAGGTCGGATGCAGGCTGCTCGGCGCCATCCTACAAGTCCCACAATCGGGCACGGACTTGCACATTGGTTTCTGCCATTTAATTTTCTCTCTGCCTCCTCACCACCCGCCAGGCTGCTTTATCTGCTACCAACAGCAACTATTCTCACCTGTGAGACATTCAGAACAGGGCCGTGCAGGATGGAGGGCAGGTCGGAGCTGACAGTGGGAAAGAGCACTAGGCACAGGAGCTGGCCGGTCACCCAGAGTCTCATGGGTCAAAATCTACAGGACAATATGTCCCCAGGGCCCTGCTCCCTGAGGACCTACCTACTGAGGACCTCAAAGCTCCTGGTCACCACCGCACGCTCACTTCTCCTCGGATTTAAAAACACCGTCCAATTGTAGTTGACCTGGAAAAGTCAAAACTCCATTTACATCAGTCCTTTTCTCTCATTAATCTGTCTGGTGCTAATTTAATCACGAGACCACTCAAAGAAGTGCAAGGGGCAGGAGGATTTTCCGGGGATGTGGCGCCATGGGTGTGGGAGCTGGCTTGGATAAAAAGGGGGTGGGGGGGGCAGGGAGGCCTTTAGCCAACGCCACATCCAGGGAAAGATGAGACAGGTTCCCTCCTGCTACCAGGAGGGCGCCCCCCACAGGGAGACAGAGGCCAAAGTGTCATTCCTTCATCAGCGGTTTCTCAAGTAACTAAGTCAAAATAACAGAGATGCCACTTTGGCCCACGTGGGGCTGCCTGCCCAGAGCCCTGAAGGTGGCACGCCTCTGCAGGTTCTCTTCACCTTCGAAGCACATGCACAAGGCCTGGCTCGGAGGCGCTGAGCGCTGGGGCCCGACTCAACAGCTGAAGACGCTCAGGAAGACCAGGCCAAGCGGCCCCAAACCCAACTGTGGTGCTAGGGTGACTTCCATTCCCTGAAGGCCAGCCCAGGTTTAATCACACTTTAGACATAACAAAAATCTACTTTCAAATATATAATGTTTCTCTGAATTGCCCAGTAAAATCATTCTGAATAGAAAAAAAAAAAACCTCACCAGCCTGATTTCACTCATATGGTGAGAGTTTTATAATTGACTTGCAGAAGTGGGAAAAGGAGACTTTCAAAGACAAAGCAGAAGAGAAGAGTCGAGGGCCTGTCTAATAATGGTGTCACTGCCTGTGGCTCCCCATCAAATCCATTCAAGAGGAAACTCAATCTATGAAGCGATGAAATGAGTTTTTACAATCCCTTTCAAATAACAAAGAGAGTCACCTGCTGCGGCCTCCGTCGCCTGGAGCCCGGAGCCTCGGCCTGGGTCACCTCCACCACCACGTGCTCTTCTCTCCCGGGACCGCTGGGACCAGCCACGAGGGCGCCATCCAGGCTCACCTGGAGCAGCGTGGCGTCCACATGGCTGCTGAGGTTCACAGCTGGGGCATGTCAAGGAGGACCACGGAGCAAGGAGGAGAGGCCTGCTGTCCTCCCACCACCTGCCAGGCACACCCTCCTGGAAGGCGCCCCTTGGGGACTCCCCATCTCTGCTGCCCCTCACTACTGCCTCCGGCCATCGGCACAGCACTGTTTCATCCTGCGTGCTTTGCAGCTTCTGTTTAACACTTTGTGGTCCACTCACATATTAGTACGTGTTTTTGTCACCAGTATCAGGTGGCCGCTCACATTCCTACGTGTTCATCTAGTCTCTGGTTTTTCATGCCACGGTGGATTTATTTGGAACTATTAGGAGAGGAGCTATTTCTTTGACCGTACTCAGTCTAGAAGCTTTCCACATTGTTTTGGTGAAAGTGTAAGGTGTTTCATGAGAGATATCACAGTTTTTTTAATATCCAGTAGTTCAGATGTTGTGTGTGTTTTATTGAATGCTTCTACCATTCATGCGGTGGCACAGAAAATGGCTGGCCCCGAGGGCTGGTAAATTTAAAGGGCACCGGCACACAAAGTGTTAACATGGTGGAGGCAATTTTGAGCCAAACAGACACCAACTTGTCTCTAACTGCCGAGCTGGACTTGGGTGGGGGTGGGTGGCCGAGGCCGCCTGACTCAACTCCACGTCTTGTCTTCATGGGGAGTACAAAAGAACAGTGACTCTCTCTTCCCATCCAAAAGTTGCAAACAAATGAGGAAGCTAACGTAGACCGCTCTTCTGCTCAAGCCATTAAAACTCCCCCATGCCCTGACCCTGGGGGACACTCGTTGGGACAGCCCCTGGGTGTGGACCCGGGTCACGATCCCGTTGTTGAATAAATGCCCTATGGCTATTCCACAGCCTGATCATTTCCTGGCCGACACCATCAAGATGGTGGCTCGCGCCCTACTTTTTCTCTCTTCCCCTTTACACAGCCCACCAGGTGCCTGGGCCCACCATGAGCGGCGGCTGGGGACTCCGTGAATGATGAGCTAATGCACATCAAGTCCCAAGGCACCAGGTCTCTATGTGTAAGATGAGACATCACAAAGAGAATTGGAAATCAGAACTTTGAAATTGGCTGAATCAGTGCCGTCCACTGCAGCGAGAGAACAGAAATCCCTTCAAAGCTTGCTGAAGGGCTCCTCAAGCAGGAAACGGTTATCAGGCAAAGAGGCGCCTCCGCCCCCTCAGTGTCACTACCACGGCGTTTACACCACGCCTGCAGCCTGGCTCCTTAGCTCCCACCGGCCCCCATTTGTGGGTCATGCAAATGCAGGAGCCCATGCTGTTGGCCCTTCTCCCTCTGTCCCCCGCAGTCTCTCACCTGTGCTGCATGATCCTGGGGGCACAACACGGACCCCACACGGTGCTGGCCCAGTCCTTCTGACCCAGAAAAGAAAACTGTTGTAGGTGGGAAAATGAATCTCCAAGTAGCCCAGGTTTTGTATGAGGCCTCAAAGACCTGAGCAGCAGCTCACCGGTTACAGTAGGATTGAGTAGCCAATTTCTTTGCTCATCCTTAAACCCCTAAAAGCAGCAGCTAGCTAATGGGCTGACTTAGGGAGAAAGCCAGCCTCACTTTCACCAGAGCATCTATATGATTTGTACTGAGACTTGAGGGTTCACAGAGAACAGTTTTTTCATTGTCTAGTTCCTCCAGCAAAATGGACAGTAGCTCGCAGGTAAGGAAAGGGTTTTATCCACAGTATATATATGAGGGCCCAGAACAGCCATCCATGGCACTTCACCAGAAAGCTTCTCCACCCACCTTTGCTTTGGTCCCCAAAAAGGACAAAAGAAAAAAGGAAGTTACGCATGAGGCAGGATGTACTAAGAAAAAAAAGAGAGAGAGACACTGCGGCTTCTGCCACACGGAAATTATTCCTGTCTCCAGGGCAGGGAGAGGAAATGGAGTGGGAAGAAGTATTTCAGCAAAGGATGGACCCCACAGGCCTTGCAGAAACTCAGGAGAGGGAGCAGCGCCACCTGGAGGTTGGCAGCAGAAGAACCGTGGTTTCTCACATGAATATTTGTGGCTCATCTGCTTCCAAGAGTGAAATGAACAAGGCCATTGTCCTCCTGGTCTCCTGCCCTTGTGGGGAGACAACCAGGTAACAACTAATTCATCCTGTGACTAATCACCACCATGAAGTGCACACAAGATCCAAGGGACACAGGAACATACATTCATCCTTTTCCTTTTTTCCAGATGCCCACCAAGAGCTTGGACCCAAAACCCACCTGGATATTCTGGAGTCAACAGTGACTTCTGGACCCTGGCAAACAGAAGCCTTAGGTTGTGCCCCAGTCCTGCAGCCAGCTTTTACCCTGACCTTCCAGCCCCCTGTCTGCCATGCCTCTAACCCCTGCCTTCACCACAAATGAACTCTTCTCTTTTGAGGTGTCAATCTCTCCTCTCCGTAAATCTGTCCTCGTCACCCACCACTACAGTGGGTGCTCTTGCCCCTTCTGCTCTCTGCAGGTGCGCTGTTAGCGTGCAGTCACACCATACTGTGGTATGTTGCAGATTCTTCTCTCCAATGGGTCTAGTTCCTCAAAGGAGGAAACTGCATCCTATTTATGTCTCTACTTCTCTGGAGACTGTCACTCTCCCACTTTACATGTCCTTAAGTACTCATTTAAATAATAAATATTTGCTTATAGTATCAACCGTCAAGTTCCCTAAACCTACACTGGAGCTTTGCCCAAAGGAATTATGGGAGAAAGAAGACAGAGAAAGAGCCTCCTTTCCTCTGGCTACATCAGCCATGGTTCCCCTGCTTTCCCATCACCCAGACCTAAGCCAACTTTCAAAATAGAACTTGACAGCCCCTCCTTTAACCCCATGACTATCCTGTGACCCCCACCCCAGGCCTCCTGCTCTGAGAACTTGGTTAATCATCTCCCTGTTGGGCCTCTAACGCGCATGACCACGTACTGGGTGCAGCTGTCCTAGTGCTGGTGGCTGTCCTAGAAGCCCAAACCTGGTGGGGAAAAAGACATGAGCAGAGCACTTCGGAGTAGCAGGCAATGTGCTGCCACCAGGCATGGAAAAGGGGCCTTCATCCCTACCTAGACTGTAGAGCCCTTTCGGCTTCACGCTCCAGTTTGCTACAGAGTCAATGTTCAATTAACAGCTAGCCGGGATTTCCTCACTGACCCAACTTTAATCAGGCTCCTTTTCTCAAAGGGTTTTGTTCTTGACCTGACCAGTCCAGTTTATCCAGAATCCACCCACTCTTGATACCCAATCTCCTCAATTTTTCCAGTTTTCCATCCCTTCCCTCTCCCTGCCCACTGGCCATACAGATCCCCAGCTGCCTCTGTTGTATTCAGACTTGAGTTCAATCCTTCCCTTATTGCAGTAGTCATGAATCAAGTCTTCCTTGCCCATTTAACTTCATCCAGTGCAATTTTTATTTGACACACCCTTTGCTTAATTGAATGAACATAAGAAAATAGGACCCCTGTAGACCCACGTTGATGAAAATGGGAGCAGTATTATTGGAAAAAGTATGAAAGATAAAGGAAAGAGAAATTCATGCAAAACAAATCTGGTGCCAGCATTTGGGACCAAAAGGAAAAATCATTGCTCTTGATTTCTAGAATGGCATTGGCCAATGGAAGACTCTGTGCCAATAAAAATGTTTCATATCTCTACTGTCTGATATAGGAGCCATAGCCACAAGTGGCTATTGAGCACTTGAAATGTGGTTGGTGTGAATGAGGAGGTGAAACTTTAACTTCATTTACTTCGTTAATATAACTTAAAAGAGCCACAGGTGGCCAGTGGTTACCATATTGGACAACATAGTTCTAGAGTATTCTAAGGAACTTGGAATGTAAGAGAGAAAGAACGGGGGGGGGGGCACAAAACCCTTTAATGTGTACAGTGTTCCCTTTACACACCCTGAGAGCTCAGGGCTACAATGAGAGATGTGATGAGAAACAGACCACATGTCAAGAATGAAAGAAGGGAAGGAGGCACGAAAGCCAGTGACCAAGCCTAATTGACCTGCTTTTATATAAACTGCTCTGCTGACCATTATTCATTTGACTAATGGTCCACGAGCCTTGGACAGATCTCCCCCCATAACCAGCACAATTATTCAGGTACAAAGAATCTCAGGTGGCTGCAATCTCGGCTACTTCCTGTTTCCCAGTGCTGCTAAAATAAACCCTGCAATCACTGTGGTGACTCAGCCCAGCTGTTACAAAGGACACATAAAAGTTCACCACAACAGGTAGCTCTTAGTCTCCCACTTAAGGAGACCAATGTTTTCCCCTAAAGCACTTCCTACAAAGCACACACAGCTGGGGTCTGTCACCCAGGCCCCCACCTGGCCGAGCCCAGCCAGACAACAGGAAAGGAGGAGGCAGGGGATCTCCTCCCACGAGGACCTCTGTGAGAACTTTGCTACTGGCTTTTTCAATCCAGGCCTGCATCACTTCCTGTCTCGGGCCTGCATCAAGAGCCCGGTGCTGAGATCACCTGCATCACCCCCACCACCCCCTGCAGATCTGTCCTAGGGCCCAGTGCCACGCGGCTCCCTGGGGGCCTCCAGGGGAGACCTCCAACCTCTCATCTTTCTTTTCACAAGCCTCCACAGCGGGTTCTCAGTCTAAGGTCTCGGGAGAGGGTCTGTGAGCGTCCAGCAACCGATGGGGAATCCAGTGAACACTGCATTTTCTGAGGAGCTGGTGGGAAGCTCAGATCAGCCCCAGAAGCAGTTAAGGTTCAACCTTCTCTCTTCAACCAAACCCCACAGCTCCTCTGAAGTCTCTTCCTGAAGGGACCTGACTCTCAGTTCATCTCTGCATTGTCCAATTTTGCCAAGAACCCTGTGAGTCAGTCGAGCCTGAACCCCTGTTCCCCACATCCATCACTCTCCAAATCTGATTAGAGCCCTCGCCGCACCCCAACCCCCGGGTGACGTCTGGTCACCTGGCCCACCTGTGGACAGGTTCCACAACAGCAATCCTGAGAGGCCAGGTTAGCCACAGCTGCGGAACAGGAGTTTCACATCTTCCTACTGATCTGGCATCCAGGAACCCGCAGATGGAAAGATTGAGGAGATGCCCAAGAAAATACCTCCTAGGTTGGAGACAGGAATAGCATCCTTCCCCAACTCCACGCAGACCACCTCGTCATCTCCCTTAAGGAGCCTTAATTTTCTTGGGAAACACATTAAATCTTGTAGCCTGAAGACATGCTAGAAGCCCCGCAGCTGGGGGCAGGGAGGGCAGAGGGTAGCTCCATACCTGTGTGCTCAGCCTCGTGGACAAGCAGAGAAAGGCCGAGCAACTCCCAGCATCTGGGCACTAGAGGTTACCAAGGCAACCACAAACCCCAACACCTTCCAACCTCTGCTTAGATTTACACCAAACCCAAACTAATACCTACCGGAGTTAAGGTGTGCTCCTCTCCAAGCACAAACACTTTATCTGTGTGATGGAGCGAATGTCTGTGTCCCTCTGAATGACCTATGTTGAAGCCCTGGCCCCCAGTGTGGCTGTATTTGGAGATGGATCTCTAAGGAAGTAACCGAGGTTACATGAGGCCATAGGGGATAGCCCAGATCCAACAGAATTACTGTCCTTATAAGAGGAAACACCAGAGGCACCAAAACAAAGGTTCTGTGAGGTCAGCAGGATGGTGGCTGTCACCTGCCAGCCAGGAAGAACGTCTCACCAGAAACCAAACCTTGACCCGAAATGTCCAGCCTCCAGAATGGTGAGAAGTGTCTATTGTTAAGCTACACAGTCTACGGTGCTTTGTTATGAACGCTGGAGCTGACTAACCACAGCTGGCTTTTAACAGAAGATTATAAGGCCTTCAAAAAAGCAAGAGCAGAGTATGAAGAGACCAAACAACCACCAGCCCCTGATGACACAGCCAAGGAATCCATGAACCTGAAGACACGTCAGCAGAAAGCACCCAGCTACAATGCCCAGTGTAGTGGGGACAGGACGGGGTGCTTAGGCGAGAGTATCCAAGAATCACAGGAAAGCCAGGCCCTAAATAATGTGCCACTGTCTGTGAGGGACCTTAACCACCCATCACATCCCACTAGCCTTCCCTCCTCTTTTGTTCCAGGGCTACAGCTTTCATTAAATGTCCTGGAAGAACAAAACGCATGGGTAGGAATAGTGGTCTCCTATGCTGCGACCTTTGTCAACAGCTCTGATTGTCCTTGAATGCCGCTTCACCTTGTGACTCTCTCCCGAGGGTGCCTCCCCTTGTGGGTGTATGTTTTGGATACAGTAGCTTTCCCCCGGTGATACAGCCAATAACTGCCAGAACTTTTCTTCATCAGGATACAGGCTAAATAAAGTCTGAAACAATCAAAAATATTTCATGGTAGATTTGAGGGGGGAGAAAGTTAGGAGTTAAACAATTTTGATAACAGTTGAAAATAGAGGTGTGATAATGCTGATTGATGTGTCCACCAGCTTACTGAGTCCCTTTTCTGAGATACTAAAAGATAAGAATTCTGATTTGTTGTATTGTTTTCTGCTGTGATGGGCCTTACTGATATTTGTCCATTTTAAGCATTCCAGTCACAAATTAAGTTGTCTGAAATAAGTAAATATGGCTTTCTTTCCCCGTTGAGTAAGGACTACAACATATGTGAAGGTTGTGGTGTGTTTGTGGACTTTACAGAGCAAGTTATACACCAGGAGAATGTACACTATGGTGGTGATAAGATGACAAAATTACAGAAATTCAAAACAAAGTCCCCCAATTCTACTTCAATGTGTGCATATTCTACCAAAACACCATCTCTCAGAAGACCAAAGACTAGACACAGAGCTCAAATCAGCTCTGGGGGTGTGGGGCAACGGAGACCCAGCCCACCCTGCTCTCCTTGGAAATTCCCAGGCACTCCCCCACCAGGCCCTGGGGGGCCTTCAGAACCGCACAAGAGTGTGAACAGGAAGTCCAAAGGCAAATCGGTAGCCAAAGCAGTAAAATCATGAAGTTCTCAGAGTTCAATGTAATTGTTCTTTGTTTCACGCACAGATGTCATCTCTCTGGGCCATTGCTCCCCTCCTTTATGGGTTATTAATGAGTTGTTTGAACTCAATGCAGCTCCGCCAGCATTGACTTCATACACCCCCCTTGAAGTTTAAGATGCAAGATTGCTGTCTTGATGCCACCCTGAAGAGACTCGCACCACACGCCGTCCTGCACACAGTCTGCGCCCCATGCTTGCACACACAAATCATGAAAACCAAGCTGCACAGGGTCACACACTCGGTTTGCAGCTGAGCACAGCTGTCACCACGGCTGCCTGCACAGGACTACACCTCGGACCTGGCTCCCCACAGCAGTCACAGAAACACCACTCAAGCCCCTTGCCCTTCCTCAGAACCCCACCCGCTGTGGTCTCCCAGCAGTGGCCTCTGCACATTCTTATGCCAGTGCTTAAAACTGGTACTCACCCAGAAGTAACTTCCCAAGCACAATATGACCTCGAATGGTCAGACATGGCCTACATGTCCCATGCAAGGACACACACATGCAACAGGGTACAGGGCCCTCACACCTGTGTGCACATGCACACACAGTCACACAGAATCCACACACCCAGTCACTTGGCAAAAACATCTGAGCACCTGCAATGTGGGGCCAGAGGGGGCTGTACCAGGATGCACACCACATGTAAGCTGGCAGTGAGATATGTGACCCCTCCGGTCAAAGGGCACACTCAGGTCACCTTGAGAGCCCTGGCTCAGCAGCCCTTTGGGGATGCCTGGGCAATAAAATTGGAGCAGCCTCAGAGAAGAGGCAAGCACAGAGCTTCAATCCCTTTCAATAGGGAGGCCCAGCCAGACAGAAGCCCAGGGCACCGCCTCAAAGGTATAGGCCACTTGAGGTGGGAAGTGAGACCCCAGGGGTCAAGCTACCTCCCTTCTAGGGAGCAAAGCAGGTCACCTGACTTCTGTCCTGTGATTGGGGACGACAGCAGAGGAGTGAGCCTGCCATCCCACACCCCTCAGGTATTCTCCGAAGGAAGATGTGTGCTCCCTACCTCTGGTCCCCGCTACCCAGCCCAGGGCATCCGGGGGTCAGCCAGGGTACTCACAGAACATGCCACCACAAAGACAAACAGGCCCACGACTTTCAGCCACCGCGCACAGCGCCTGCAAGAGAAGAGTGACAAGAACGGCGGTCCTGTCTGCACACACCTGGGCCGTGATGAACCCCATGATGAACCTGAGTATCTCCACCTGAAAGCAGAGGCTTAAAACTCTCCCCAACAACATATGAAGGAGGCCACCAGTCCTCTGCAAACTGCCGCCTCCAGAAGAGCAGGCACTGAAGAATAAAATCACCTCCACGCTTTTCACACAGCTTCCTGCTGAAGTGTGAGGCTTGGGGCTGGGCTGGCCATTTAAAGTCTCCAGTTTCCTGGAGTCAAGCCTTACCTTGGTTCTTGGATTCATATTTATCAATTATTTTCCCCCTAAGGTTTCAGGAAGGTGTGACTACGGATTTGACCAACACATATGCAAACGCCGACAAAGACAAAACCAGATAGTTTAGAGGAAAAAATTGTAATGTACAATCGCTGGATTGTACAGGCAGAGCCTTTTAAGAATTTCTTGGGTGGGTGGGGGGGGGTCCCTGGTGGCATAGGGGTTAAATCTCAGGGCTGTCACCACTAAGGCCTGAGTTTGAACCCCAGTCAAGGAGTTAATCCGCATGGCGCAGCAGACCTCTCCTGCCTCGCCCGCTGCTCCCCTCAGCAATGTATTTCCGTCAATCTGCCTGTTCTGCTCCCCCCCTGTATCTGGTGAATCCTCTCACGCCCCACACCTCTGGTCTACACCCCAGTTCTTCTAGCCATCAATAAATATTTTTTAAAAAAATTCCTTGGGAGATGACATAACACAAAATCAGGTCAGGCACTTATGCCCCCTGACTCCCCCCACGGACCCCTGATTCCCTCATGCCCCAGTGCCCCTGACACACTTAACCTTGGTCCTCAGGTCCCAGGCGATGCTGGGCCTGGCCCACTCTGTGCAGCCTCTCTCCAACCCCATTTCTGCTCACATCACCACTCTAGGGCCCACACTATCGCCGCCCCACAGTGGGGTGCACACCAGCACTGAGGTGTTTGTGCTCAGCACACAGACAAATGCTCATACTTGTCTGTGGGATGAAGAAAGTCCACAGTGAGACATCTTCAAAAACTTTCTGACCTCTTCAAAATAGTAAAAATTCTGCATTCTTTTAGATTTAATGAATTTGATGAATAATCCTTTCACACTTCCAAATTATGATTCAACATCTCTGTTTTAAGTGGGAATCAAAATGACACCTCTTCTTAAAGCATGAAGCATTAATAGAGCTATTATAAATACAAATTTCTTCCTACATAACTGGCATATACAGCAGAGTTAACAATCCGAAGTGTCTTTCACAAGTCTCTTCAATGATCGTCATTGGTACTCTCTAGACATGTCAAAAACAAGGGCATTAAAGTGTGTTAGTGCAGTGGCAAGCTCAAGGCAGCGATTCCATGAATCACAGAGGATAAAGTAACCATGAATGTAAAGCGCCCAGTGTGCTTGACTCTATTTTTCCAAGATGTGGGACAGCTGGGGAGCCCGCCATCCTCTGGAGCTGCAAGCCGGCCAGCTGGGGAAGGGCATTAAGGGTGCCAGGGCTCCCCATCCTGCTGACCCATGGAACCAGATCCCCATTCACACAATTTTACATGATTCAAGTAATCCCAGAGCACATCAGCAAGTGTTTTCTGCACCCACGAAGGGCCCTGAGACCAGTCATCTAGAAGATCTACACAGGGCTGTGGGGTGTACAGGGGTGAGCCAGCTCCAGCATCCCACAGGTGAGGGGTCTGGGGTCAACCAGACTCAGCTAACAAGCTGGGTGCCCTTGGCCTTTAACACCCTTCCCTTGTTGAGGTGCCCTTCTTTATCTCCCCAGGGTTTGAAGGGATAATCAGCAGACCCTGGCAGCAGGCTCTCTGAATTGGCCCTGCAGATGTCTTCAGAAAACACAGGTCCCCTGATGTAGAGTAGCACCGACATTTGACAGCTGCATAAGGTTTGTTCGACTACCCACTGGCTTCTGCACAAACCCACGGAAGGCTGGGAGCAAGGGGGACACCAGGGAGCAAGGAGACAGTTGAAGTGCTGGCCCTGAGGGTCCCTCAGTTACGTGGGGGCAGGTTCAGAACAGAGACCCAGAGGTCTGTCTCCCCACACCTGATTCTGTTTCTGGGGATGCCGCCTTCAAACACATTGCTCTCAACAGAACTCCTACTTAAAGGAAGTGTCAAAGCCCAGCAGACAAGGCAGAAGAGCAGAGCACACCTGGTCTGCCCAGGTGACCTAGCACCAGCCACTCAGCTCTCCCCCAAATGTGCTCTTGCCCCTTCTATGCATGCACAGTCTCGTGGTTCCAGTTCCCAAGGGGCAGTAAGGTGCCTTCAGTTGCCTTCAGGATGGCTGTGGCACTGGCCCCAGATCTTCTAGCGGTGTGCTTCTTCTCTAGCTACAAATGACAGTGTCAGCTTCTAAGACACCAGGGGGACCCGGAAGCAAACCAACTTCATCACGAGCAGGAAGAACAGATTAAGATGTTAATCAATCAGGTTTGTCATCTGGCTTTCTCATAGACCCCCCACTCCATCCCGATTTGCAGTACACCTTGAATATCTTCCAGCACTTGGGGATAAGGTAACCCTCCAGGAAAAGTGTCGCTTGACTAAATGTGAAAACCTCTCCTCCTCCCTGCAACCTGTCAGTTGGGAGGATGAACGAGCAGAGACCCCCAGCCCAGTGCCAGGCAAGCAGGATGGCCTGAGACCATTGCCCCGCACCA
The DNA here is from genome assembly GCA_004024925.1 of Scalopus aquaticus. NCBI lineage: Eukaryota > Metazoa > Chordata > Mammalia > Eulipotyphla > Talpidae > Scalopus > Scalopus aquaticus. The sequence goes on along the minus strand of PVIJ01002185.1, from coordinate 146,541 downwards.
GGGCTGAGACGCCATGTCACCTTACCTCATCTTGGAAAGACGGAATCTGCTGGGCGAGTTGTCCAGAAGTTCCCCCTTCTCTGGGGAAGCAGATCCAGAGGAACCCACCCACTCAGCTGAGCTGTTTTCCCAAGACTCATCAGCAGTGATGAAGTCGGGGTGGTAAGTGGGCATGCACTGGGACCTGCAAAGCAAGGCTCTTTGGTTATTTGTGTATAAAACTAATAGCACATGGTTACATGGAAGCACCTAATCTCAGTGGTGAGGTGTGAAATGTGAAATGGAGCCTGATTTTTCAAACATAGAGGGTGTCATGCTATCAACTGGTAGGTGTGGGTCTTCCTCGCCATCACAGGAGAGTCGACTCAAGGGAAATCTGGGGCTGCTCGAGTCTTCAAGGTGAATCATGGACTTCAAGAAAAATCAGCTTGTTCTGAGTTTCGGACTTTGCAATGAAGTTGTTTCTGGCTTAGACCAGCTCCAGCTCTTTTTAGTATCGCCCTTCTCTTTGAATGTGCTGGAGTTCTCGGTACCGAGTCCCACTGGTTCTGAAGCAGAGTGGGTGGGTCTCTCTGTAACAGAGATGTAGGAGTGATGGGCTACCTGGCTTTCCCACCCAACATCTACACAAGCATGAGCAGAAGTGGAGGACATCAGTGCCCAACTAGACCAGCCTGAGAAAGGGACCTATATCTAAAAAATGGATCAAGGAGAAATCATAAACTTTTATCAAAATTACACATAAATGCATCGACTTACTTCGGTTGACTCCCTGAGCAGCTGACCAATAGTATCTTACTAGTATCCACTCTAGTAAGGTAGCATGAAGACCCATAATTTGCATATATTGCATAGAATATTTACAGGATCACAAAATTGACATAACAACTATATCTATAAAACCAAATGATGCCACTCCAAACCAGTTAGATCAATAGGGCATTGTGATTCTCCTGACACCATATCACAACGGTAGAACTGGTTCATACCCAAAAAAAAAAAAAAAAAAAAAAGCAGTCTTATTCATAAGAAGCCCAGAGTTCCAAAGTACACTAGTTAAAAACAAGGTGCAACACTACTTACAATAGGTAAGATATGGAAACAACCTAAATGCCACAAAATAGATGATTGGATCAAGAAGATGTGATCTATATACACAATGGAATACTATTCAGCAAGCAAAAAAGATAAACTCATGCCATTCACAGCAACTTGGATGGAACTGGAAGGGATTATGCTCAGTGAAACAAGTCAGAAGGAAAAAGAAAAACATCGGATGGTTTCACTTATAGGAGGAATAGAGGGGAGCCAAATAAGGGATTAGGGGGAAAAATGAAGCAGGCGACTATAAATCACAGACATTCAGCAGGGGAGGGGGGAGGAAGAAAGATTAAAATGGGGCAGGAAGACCATAAGAGACTATGGTGAATTGGTGATGGGAATTTTACAGGGACTACGCCTGAGAGGAGAAATCAGTCATTTTACAAAAATGACCAATGATGTAAAAAATGCGTATATATATACACATATATATACAGGTTTTTTAAAAGATTATAAAAAATAAAACCAATGTGTAGCAACATAACAAATGATGCTGATAGTGCACAAATTTTGGAAATGATCACTAACACTGGTCAACAGTCAGATCGTTACTGACTTAAAAAGGCCCTAATCTGTAGTATGTTGGTGTGCTGAACATGAATATAACCCTGAAAATTTTTTATTAGCTCTTGTTCTGAAGATATTTCATATAATTCATTTTATATGTTTCACCATGTAAATTTTTCCAGCAGGACTGCAACAACATCCTAAATCAGCCTAGAATGATGTAATATTGCATCACATTGCATAATACCATCATGCACATATCATCCAGAGTTGATTGCATCATTTTCTGATGCAATGCAATACTACTGCCAGGTGGCTGTTGAAGGAAGCTGACGTCAGCAGTGCACTACAGAAAGCCCTGCCGGAAAGGTTGAGCACTGAAAATATTTCAGACTTTGTGCAAGACAGTTTAAGCTATGGTTCCATAGAACTGTTATTATTTTATCCATTTAGGCACAATACAGAACAGTAATGCCTTGAAATTGCGTGAATAGCGTAGACAATTTCTGCTCTATTTGTGGGGAAGTGACATTTGCCAACCAGAAGAAAAGTATCACTTCTCAAGTGAAGAAGGCTTATCATCTTTACTTCGGATGCAAGATTGGTGACCAAGACAAGCTTGGGCCCCACATATATGCTGTGCTACATGGACAACACAGCTTTCACAGTGGCTCAATGGCAAAAGACCATCAATGCTGTTTGCAGTCCCCATGGTGTGGAGAGAGCCAAGCAACCACATAAAAGACTGTTACTTCTGCTTAGTTCCTCCTCTTTCTGGCGGAATAACAAAGCAAAAGAAGTCAAGAAGAGTCTACCCAAACATTCTGTCTGCATTGAAACCAGTTCCACATGGTGAGGGACTTCCTATTCCAGAACCTCCAGCAGAATATTCTCTTGATTCATCTGATGAGGACAAGGGTGAGCCGACCTTTTCTTCTCCTTTTCCATCAGGATGCAGTGATCCAAATTTTCACTGTGGTGCATCATCAACCCCATGCAGACTAACACAGGAAGAACTAAATGACCAGGCTTGTGATTTGGACTTATCCAAGAACAAGGCAGAATTGCTAACATCAAGACTCCAATAATGGAATCTTCTAGAAGATGTCACAATTACTTTATATCGAAAGCGCAGCCAGCAGTTGGAGCCTTTCTTTAGAAAGGAAAGTATTCTGGTATTATGTTCTGGTGTTGAGGGCCTCATGAATGCCTTAGAAATCACTCATGACCCACAAGAATGGAGACTATTTCTAGACTCTTCAAAACTGAGTCTTAAGGCTGTGCTTTTGCACAATGGAAACGGTCATCCATCTATTCTATTCCTCAACAGCTGTATAAGAGACAAGAGAAGAAATCAAAGTAGTCGTCTTTGACTTGATTTTTTACAGGTATTACCCGTAGGCCTATTACTATTAGCATGCATTTTGTGATGTAAACATCCATTTATTACAGATTACAAAAAAAAAAACTAGAGTCAAAATTAGAATTTGTCATATTCGTGTTGAGCACATACAAATTGATAGGAAATGACTAATTTTATTTCAGTAACATGCCTTTTGTAAAAATTTGTTGACCAGTGGAATCAGATTTAAATGAATGTGCTCTGTTTAAGTTTTATTCCTCATGGGTGAGCTGATCTAATCTTCGCTTTAGAAATCAGTTTATTCTTCTCGTGTTACTTTCAAGACACATTATTGTAAAGGCACATGCTATTATAGAGTTATTCTTTGTATATCTTACTCCAAAGAGTCGGCTCCATTTTGACCATTAATTCAACAAATATTTATCGAACACTTACTATGTATGTAGCAGATATTCTGCTAATATTGGGGATAAAACTGTATCTCTATTTTCATAGGTCATGTTTGCATTCTAGAAAAGGAAATTATTAAAAAGGCAGAATAAGTATGCGCTCTGATCTGTAATCATTCCTAAGAATTTTGGGACCGCGAACTGCTCAGCTGTATAAGAACAACAACATGCCCCCACAAATGCTGAACAAACAGAATGTAGTAAAATTGGAACTAAGGAAACTGTTCTCCTAAGTGGAAAGATAGAGCTGGTGCCAGTATTTCCAGGGCAGTGCTGTGCCATAGAGCAATGAAATGTCCTCTTCCCTGGCCAGCGTGGTAGCCAAGACGCTTCCTGAAATGTGCAACTGAAGAACTGAATCTTAAATGTACTTTAACTTTGAATCCCATATATATTAAGGGACTGTTGTTCTGGTTAGTGCAGACGCTGGGCTTGCTCTGACCCTTGTACCATGAGCTTCATCTCCCACCCTAAAGCCCTGAAGAGAACACATTCTCTTCTGAAAATATTTAAATCAATGGATATTATCCTAATAAAGCATTTTATCAAATTGAAACTGCAACCAAAAAAAGTTGGCAAAATGACAAGTATCAGAGACCCTCCCACCAGCTCAATTAACTTTTTATGTGGGGGAAAAAAAAAACAACTCTTTACAGGGAGTAGGGCAAGACGGTGGCAGAGCAAAGAAGCTGGCTCACCTCCTCTGCGTACCCGCGGCCAGACTGCAGAACAAAGCCGGGGACACAGTGTGTCATCAGGAACCTCCTGGGGGGGACAGATCACTCCCACACTGGGAGGTGATGAATCCAGATTCCCACCCACCCACCCTAGCCCTGTGACCCTAAACATCTCTGGAGGGTGAGACCAGGAACCCACACAGCACACACGCACACCCGGAGAATTCAGACGCACCCTAACACACAAACACCCCTTCTAGGTACAGAGAGCTGGGGAGAGGTGGGGCAGCTCCTCAAGCAGCGGGAGGGAGGCAACTGCAGGAGACACAGCGGCCCGTCTGCTGATGGAGGGACACAGGGACAGTGGAGGCAGGGACATGACAATGTCACAAAGTTTGTGATATGAGGGGAACCAGGGGGCCCCAAACAGGAAGCCGAGACTTCTGGAAGTGTGCCGTAGAAGGAAGAAGAAATCACGCTAGAGGCCTGAGCCAGGACCCTTTGTGATAAGAGAGAGTCAGGAAATTATCCTCCAGGTCAGCTCTGTTCAAGTGACTCCAGAATCATGTTTGTCCCCAAAGGAACTTCAGATCTCCAGGAAGCAGTTTTCTTCTGGACATGCACTTTCAACCTCATCATCATTGACATTTGAGCCAGATAATTCTTTTGGGTGGTTATCTTGTATACTGCAGCAGTTTCACAACAGCCCTTGTCTCTGCCCTTAAATGCCAGCAGCACCCCAGCCTGAGTTGTGACAACAAAATATACCCCCAGACAGTGCCAACCCCTCCCCTGGACTGCCAGCTGTGTGCACGCCCGAATGTGTCCATGTGCCATTTAATCACTGCAGGACTATGCCCCTGGTTATTCACAAATTCACAAGCCACCCAGCACCGGCGCTAGCATGATGAACATCTATTACATTGAACTGACAAGAATCTGGCAGATACCAAACATGTCAGGTAAAAATTTAATCTCGGGGAAAAATTGTCCAGCATAAGTGCCAACATCAGTACTCAGAGACTTTAATTTTATAAGAAAAGAAAAAAACTCACCCTTTCTCTTGTGAGGAATTCCTTAGCAAAGGAGTGTTTTCTGTGACTGAGGGATCTTTAGACATGGAGCTGGAGAACTGGGGTAATGAAGAGCGAGACCTGAAATGCATAGTGAAGGAAAAAGGGGTCACCAAGACAAAAACAATGGATGTGCTCACCAGTAACTGGGGGCTGGACCCAAGGAGGCACCAAAATTCAGTGATAATTACATTTAGTGATGAATTACTAAAGCTCTAGATGAACTGTTAAAAGCTAGAGTTTTAGGGGCCTCCCTGGTGACCTAGGGGTTAGGTCTCAGCATTATCACCTCTGTGGCCTGAGTTTCATCCTTGGCCAGGGAGCTGACCCACATGGCACAGCAGACCTCTCCTGTTTCCCCTGCTGCTCCCCTCAGCAGTGTATTTCAGTCATTCTGCCTGTTCTGCTTCCCACTCTGTCTCTGGTGAATCCTCGCACCCCCTGAACCTCTGGCCTCCACCCCAGTTCTTCTAAGCAATAAATATTTTTTAATTGCAATTATTTAAAAAAAAAAAAAAGCTAGAGTTTTAGAAGAGATGATTAGGATAACTCTTCTTTCCAACACAGCCCAGGTTGAAACGCAGGGCAGAAGCTCACAGAGGAGAGCAGATGGGGCCAACACCTTTAAGCTCTCTTTAGCATTAACAGTAGTTTACAGCCCCCTTTGCCAGTCCATGGAGAGGTTTTCATCAAGCGAACCATGCAGCATCTGATGGGCCCTTTAATACTCAGAAAGTTCTATTTCATAAGGTCAAAATATTGAAACATGATATATTTAAAATATCCTAACGGCTTCCCTTGGGAGACCAAGCACCAAAAGTCAGGGCTGATAGAGTCATAACAAAATGACACCCAGAATGGCAGGGAGAGGTATACCGGGGGGATGGAAGCCAAAAGCTTAGACTGCATAGGAACCCCTCTTCTGTAATGGCCTGTCGACTAGAGGAAAGGCCACCTTCATGTTATCCCCCAAATCAGTAGCTATTCCAAAAGGAAATAACTGCACGGGCATAATGGAGCCCACCAGCATATAGGTCACCTCACCAAAGGACACATAATGCTTAAAAGCAACCAGTTTTTCATGAAAAGTTGCAGCAATCACTTTCATTCCTAATTATGAAGGTGGCATTTTCTATTCAAGTATGTTCCCTTTCCTCAGGGAGCCCAGACTACGTAGGGCTCTGTGGGTGCGATGAAACACTCACCTGGGAAATAATTCACTAAATAAGTAATTCACTGAACAGAGACCAAAGAAGGCTAAAAGAGAAGTCAGATGCTCAGAACACAAGGATTTGTGAGTCAACGTCAAAACTTACTAATGTTAAATATATTATTCTGCCCATATAAACTATTATGTACCATTTTTAAAGGAAGATGAACGTATCAACTTGAACAGAGGGAAATTAGGCACAGGAGATAATGAGGTAAAAAACTGGAATTCAAGAAATGATGAGATGGAAGGCTGTACCAAAAGTCTCAAATACAAGATGAAAAAAATATATTTTCATATGTTCAAAAATATATTTCATTATATATTCAAATAAATAATAATTTCCACTTACCATTTCTAGATAGCCTTAAAAACAAAAAAAAAATCTATTTTTAAAAGCCTCCTAAAATTTAAGCAACCAGAAAGAGAAAACAGGTATTAATAGGAATACTGAGATCTCAAATGAATCACCAAACCAAGATTCCTTGTTCATTCTGTTGAAGTAGAAAAAAAAATTTAAATTTCATTCTTTACAAATGAATAGACCTTTTACATTCCCCATTGGCCAACATAATAAAATCTTCGTCATTTATATTCCACTAACTTTGTTGTAGGGTAAATGAAAGAATGATCAGGATTTTCTGCCCTTCCACCAATGACAGACCCCTGCGGTCCTACACGCATGCGTGGTGGCGGCACCCGGAATAGGGTGTGGGCCTGCCTGAGTGGGCGCACCTGGGCCCGGAGACACTGAGCATAGAAGGGTGGCGTCTTTTTTTTTGGGGGGGGGGGGGGACTTTTTCAAGCTTTTAATTATCTTTCTGCAGCATTTGTAGAGAGGCAACCAGGTACAGGGCAGACAGGGAGGCCGGGAGGCTGGCAGGCCTCAGCCCCCAGCGAATCTTCATTCTTTCTGGGCTCTCTGGCATTCTCTCGTGGTCTCTCCCCTGCACCCCACGCCAAGGCCCTCCGCCGCCTCGCTCTGTTATCTGCTGCTGCTGCTGCCCCCATATATGCTCAGTCTCTGGGCTAGGTGTGCCCATTCACGCACGCCCACACCCTACTTCAGGTGCCTGGGTAGGCATGCGTGTAGGGCCACAGTGGGGAGGGTGAGCGGGGAAGGGCTGAGGGTGCTGCCCAGGATGCTCAGAACCCACAGAAGCACCTTCTGGTACCCTTTGATAGGCCAACAGATGTTCCTTGGGGACTTTACAGGGCCTGAGGGACTGGGGTATGCTGACCCTCCAAACTTCAGGGGCCTCCTAAGGGTGAGATAAGTGATAGTAGGAAGGTGCTGTTCACGTGCTTCTCTGCTTGGATGCCCGAGGCAAACTCACGCTGTAGAAGCGGCACCCCACCTCCCGCCCTGTACATCCATCCGTGAGGACCCAAACCCAGAGTCCGCCACCACGGCCCAAGGAGAGGGATGGAACCTCCTGCAGAGGGCCCCACCTGAGTGCCTGCTGCCTCACCTCCTCCGAGAATGTTCCTTCCTCTGTGGCAGGGTCTTCTCTTTCTGCAACCACCCCAGACCGGGTAGTTTCATCATCAGTTCAAGCAGCCCCTTTGTTGTGTTAGCTGTTCCATGCTGTTCTCCAGCACCCTCCGCTGTACGCTGTCACTCTCCGCCCCGCTCTGTTCTCTGCTGCTGCCGCTGCCTCCGCTCTTACAGGCTCAGTCTCGGCCCAGGTGCGCCCGCTCAGGGACGCCCACACCCTACTCCAGGTGCCCGCCATCTTGCATGTGGGACCCAGGGGTTTATCATTAATGCTAATGGTGGTAGGGCAGAAAATCCTGATCATCTTTCATATACCCTACACTCCCCTCTTTCATTTGCCTCTTACAGGAGAAGGATGGAGAGGGGCGTGGGGCTGGCTGCGCATTTCCAAAGCACAGCAGTACTGGGAGGGGCGAGCTGGACAGCCCTCTTGCGTGCCCCCAGTTGGAGCACCCCTGTGCCTCTGCACAGCTCCTGGTCTGTCTGACCCCTCACCTCCTGATCCCCCTGAGGCAGCAAAGCTGGACCCTCAGTGCAGGGGCACAAAGGGTTTGCGGCAGGCAAGAAAGAGCTGATGTACCCACTAAACAGCTTCCCCAGCCTGCCCTCCACCTTCCCTCATGGAAATTCTAGCAGCCCCTTCACCTTCCAGGGGTGCTATTAAACACCCAACAATTTTATCAAAAACTATGGGGGGGGCGGGGATCTACTGTAGGAGTTTTGAAGGAAGTAGGGAGGGAGTGTGGGAAAGGAGTGACGGAAGAGATTTAAAAATATAGCCCAGGTAGATAAAGGAGCTAATTCTCAAAAACAGAAGATTGAAAACTTTTAGAAACTCAAACATTTTATGAAACCAGAAAGGAACTGGTGTTCTTAAGAATTATATCTCAAAGAGCACAAAACCCATGAAAAGATTTATAAACCAGGTCATATTAAACACTTCTCAAACAAAACACCCCATAAATAAAAAGGAAGGATGAGCCTCAGGCTAGGAGAAGACCCAGAAGCATGGGATTAAAGAAAATGAATATGCAGAACTTTTTGATAAGTGGCAGGAGAGTGAGAGAAACATAAGCCCCCCACTAGCAAAATGAGCTGGGGGTGTGAGGTGGCACATTATGAAAAACAACCCAAAGGTCTAACAAAGGTGGGGGCAGCAGGTGGTCAGCTTTGCTGGTCAGGAAATGCAAATCTGAACAAGCAAGAGGCAAATCGAATACAGCACTGCCTCCCTCCCAGCCCCTAAGGGTGCAGAGGGCTTAGACGCCCTGCTAGTCAGATAGTTATGGGCAGCTGGACTCTGGTAGGGTCTAGTAAATTCAAAGGTGCAGTACTTTAGGAACCAGCCATTCTTTTCTCAGCTCGAGAGACACCAACTCCCCACATGCAGCCTAGAAAACCTGTAGGAGACAAGTTTGCTATGGGCTGTTTTTAACAGCAAATCTGGGAGGAGGGAAGACTAACAAGCCACTGACAGGAGAGGATATCTGAACTTGGTCAAGCCATAGAGTGATATTTTGGAAGCAGTGCAAATGAATTAATAAGATCTATAGACATATAACTATCCATATAAATGAATAAATCGCAAAAACATGTTGGACAAAAAGAGCAACTTGAAGTTTTTCCAATTGCAAATGGGAATATGTACTATTTAGAGATACATACACAGGCAGAGTATGAAGGTATGTGCTGTAAGGTCAGCTGTGAATCCACACATGTCTCAACCTGAAGCAGGTGTGTGCAGCATCATGACAGGACTAGGGCCATATACCAGGCCTGGGTGCCTTGCTGTGACGCTCTCTGTTTTGCAATGACAGTGCACAGGGACTGTGTGGGTTAGGGTTCTGGCTAAGCACTGCCCAGAGCAGGACTTACCACCTAGGGACAAGGGCACATAGCTCTGCAAGGCAACGCATGTATGACAAGGACCCGCGACAGAAGCTTTCGAGTTGGATGCAACCTCTGTATCTATTTATTATTTTCACATCAGTAAATATTCAAAGGGTTATCAAAAGTATTTCTTTTCATGTAAATCCATACTTTTCTGACATGGAACACAATATTTGATGAGTCACAAAATACAGAAATAAGGCTTGTTCTAAGTGTGTGTGTATATGTATACACACACACACACACACACTTTTTAAAATCAGTAACACTTTTAATGCATTAAATATTTTAGAGTTACGTTAGCCACCTTTTACAAATACTCAAAATAGGCCAGGAAAGTGATCTGATGTTGGAAACAATTCTTGCTATTTCTGGAAGTTTTACCCCACAAAAAAATATAGGCAAATGTGCTAACATTTGTGAATTTCACATTTATATGATAAAACTGTGTTAAACTCACCTCTGTTCCATAAGGAGTGAGTTAAAATCCTGATCCACAGAAGCCCAGCAGCTCTGCCTGGCCACCCCACTGGGGTAGGGACTCAGAGAGTCGGCCTTCTTGATGTTCAGCTGGGGTCTGGGGTCACCTCCTGGGCCAGCGCATGTGGAAGCAGATGTCTGATGGCTCTCCATCTCCAGCACACCAGGGCTCAGCCCACCATCTTTATTCTCTAGATGCATGTTCTGTTGCCACTCTTCTCACCAGGGTCAGTCAGAATAAACCACTGTTGATGAAAAGCACAGTATAATTTACACCCTGGGGAATCCACACTGCTGAACAGTACAACAGAAGGACCGCTTATAGCATGATGTATCCAGCATTCGGCATACTAATATCACACAGGAGCCAGTGTATGTTCATCTCCAAGGATCAGCATTCTAGCAGACTTCACACTTAGCTGTGACCTAAGAATTCAACAACAGAGCCTTGTTAGGTGAGTTGTGATATGTGTGTAGCTTGAAGTACTATGCACCCATGAAAAATGCTCTAGAGGAATACTGATTGATATGAGGAGATGTTAAGGATATGGAAAAAAACTACTATGCACTGGGAATTTTTTCTTGAAAGAGATATGTATATATTATGTGCATAAAACAGAAGACCAAAAAGACACAGCCTCCAAATTAATGCTTCCTCCGGGTGGTGGAGACAAAGGTGATTGGTGCTTTCTCCTTTATCTCTAGGTTGGTACATTATGTCTACAACTGAGCAAGTGGGGGCACTGACAGCTTGAGAAGCCACACTTTCTGGCAGAACCAGAATTTACTCCACATATAGAAAAGCAATGGCATTTGAAGAAAATCAAGTAACTGAGGAAGACTTCCTACTTCTTCACCTCTAGAACTTCCCTTACTGGATGGAACCCATCACTTAAGCTAAAATGATGATGCACTCAAGATCAGTAAGCAGAAGGCAGAGAGTGTTGGTAGGCTGTGCTTGTATCAAAAAGTGAAATAAAATACATTCCAGTTAGTTTCATATGTTTCCATCATGGAACTTTCTGAACCTTGGTTCTTTCCTTCTCCCCGCCCTTTGAGTCCTGCCACCCTCCCTGCCCAAGGTGTAGAGAGAGTGGTGTGGACTGGTTCTCCTGACAGCTCTGCACTTGGGTCTGGCCTGTTTGGCTGAACTGGTGCCCATGAGGGAATGGCTGACTTCGGAGTTTGATAGGTAGGGTATCTGTATTTTGAAATCCTTTTCTCTCCTAATCCTCTCTCTTTGAATTTCTCAACCTTCCAGCCTCTCACTGATTCGATTACTTTGCCTTTATCCACTCAGGTGTCACAAACCCTAAAATGAACAACATGGATTTTTCCCTTAACAGTGTGGGGTTCCTTGACACACCTCATTTTCACTGATATTATAACTACATATGCTCCAGCAATTGCACTATGTAGTTATCCCAGATAACTAAAATTTGCATTCACAGGCAAACCTGCACAGACATTTCAGAGCGACCCTACCCATATGTACCAAACTGGCAACTATACAAATAACTATCATCAGGGGACTGTCTGTACAAACTGTGTCCATCCATACCACAAAATCCTACTCAGCAGTAGAAAAGCACACCCTGAAATACACCCAAAAACCTGTATGAACCTATAGTGAACGTGAGGAGTCGGGGGAAGAGCTAATCCCACAGGTTCAACGCTGTATGAGTCCACCAGCATAGCTTCTGGAAATGACAAAATTATAGAAATGGAGACCAGATTAGATTACAGCTGGGGCAAGCATGTGATGCTGGCAGAAGGGATATAGGTGTGGCTACGAGGGGTCCTAATGGTGATGGACATGTTCTGCTTCTAGAACATCCTAGTGGTCCTATTGTACTATAGTTTTGCAAGCTGTTACCATTGGAGGAAAGTGGACAACAGGTGCATAGGATTTCTGTATTATTTCTTACACTGTAAGTATGTCTACAATTACTCAAAATAAAACACCCCCAAAATCCAGAGTCCCCCAGACACCACCCAATTTCCGTCTTGTCCTTTAAAAGTATAACTTCTCAAGTATGCACTTCCCCTTCTTTCTTGAACCCTCTTCAGTCAAGTTCCTGTCTCCCACCTTTACAGACAACAATCTCTTCGGAGACACGGACTTCCTCCACACTGCCCCTCTCCTAGGTTCTCGGAAGCACCCTCCCTCTGGCCCTAGGGCTCACTGGGCCTCTGGCTCTTCACTCTCCCTTCCTAGATCCTCCCTGTCTTCCTAGCCTCCACCTTAGGTCCCCTATCGCTAAAAGATATCAGGGAAGGCTCTGGGGTTGTCTCTCTCCTGACCAACCTGCCCCGACAGCCCCCTCCAAGCCCCTCAGACTGCAAGATGCCAGCCCACTTGCTGGACCCTTCTTAGGGTCCCTTTTGGCCAGGGGACAGTGCAGGAGCAGGCCCAGCAAGGGCACAGGATTCCGCCTCTGGCCCCTTCTCCACTTGGTCCAACTTACCACTGGGGGCAAGAAAGAGAGGTCAAAGAAAGCTGTTCTCCCAGATGCTCCAGCCAACCTGAACACCCCCAGCCCTTCCTGACAGCCCTGACGCAGAGCTTGGCTGGGGTGTTGCGGGCACGGAGAGGTTTGCTGTCATTTATGGAGCAGAGCCCAGACTTGGCATAAATGGAGGCAGGACAGACAGGAAGCAGGAAAGCGAGAAGGGCCATGGAACCTGACCTTTGTGCCCCCGAGCCCGGCAAGGGCCAATCTCCTTAGCGGCTGAGAGCCTGCCCAGAAGGCTAAAAGTTGGTGCCTGGCCCTGCACAGGGTGGAGGGTTAAATGAACTCAATTACTGTACGCGAGATTGGCGCGTTGGTTTTACAGTGGTGCATAAACCAGCATCAGCAATACACATCATGTGGAAAAGAGTCTGTCACTTTTAAGGGCATACGTCTTCAAGTTGCTTTAATAATCTCACATAGTGCGATAATGAAAAGAGAAGACGGAAAAAGTATAGCGGATGCCCTGAAAACTGTTAAAAAGAAATACCTGCACAACCAAGCCTCTCCTCTTGGAGACAATGTCTCAATTTCGGAGAAAACAGCAGTCACTCTCCACCTAAAGCACTGCTCCGCCCCAAAGCGTCCCTGTGGGTGCAGATGTGTCTGCAGGGCGGGGGCTGAGTCTGTAGGGACGTGACTGTGTTCTCAGGTGCTTGGCTGCGTGGACAGAGTCCTGGCTGTGCCTGTGGAGGTGTGGCTGCGTTTGTGGGGGCGTGATTTGCTTTAGGGGCGTGGTTTGCCTTGTGGGCGTGGTTACGCCTGTGGGGGCGTGGCTGTCTCCAGAGGTGCGGCAGTGTCTTTGGGTGTCTGCGAGGAGGATTTATGGCCCGCAGTGACGTGGCTGTGTCTGCAGAGGCAAAAATGTGCGTGGGGCGTGGTTGTGCATCCAGAGGTGTGCACCCAGGGTCGGGGGGGCGTGGCTGGGTGTGGGGGTGGCTGTGTTTGGGGGCGTGATCACTGCTTTTGGCGCATTCTCTCCAAGTCCAGCAAAGCGACAGGCGCAGGCCCTAGGGCTAGGAGGCTGGAGAAGGCCCATCAATCCCCATCTAAGCCCCGCCTGGGCGGCGCGGTGGTGCTGTGCCCAAGCCAACTCCAGATCGGGAATCTGACCGTTTGTGCCCACAGATGGGTTTTGCAACGTGTGAACTTGGTCAAAAACTCCTAGAAGTTTCAACCAAACAGCAAGACTTGTAATCCTTTTTCTGTTGTTTTAAAAACAGTGTCCTCTGAGCCTATGAGGAGTTGCCCTCCCCTTGCTGTGCCCCGAGAATGTCGCTCCCAACAGCATCCACACACGGGAGCGGCGGTCTCTGGTACCAGAATTCAAGAGATTCTACTTATTTCTGGGCCACTGTGTTGCTGGCTTTCACCCATGCTGCAAAGCAGTTTGGAAACTGTCCTTTCCTCCCACCCCCCAAAGCGGAGACCTGCCCTGGGTGTTTTGCACTGCACTGGGGTAAGAAGCGCACCTCCTCCCACGCAGAGGGCAGGGAGACGGAGCTCTGAGACCCACAGCGCACGACCAGACCACGGGCTTCACCACCCAGCAGCTGGACAGGGGAGCGAACTTCATCTCTCAGGCGGGACAGCTCGGTGGTCGCTGGCGCCCAGCTCCAGGGCTACAGGAGAGGATGAGTGTGCACTGGGAAGCACCTTGGCCCCACCAGGCAAAATAATTGGAAACAACAAAGACGAGATCTGGAAAATCCAGAAACTTCAGAAAATCCAACCAGCCACCTACAAGTGACCCCCAAGGTCCTCTCTACACCCACTGGGCCCAGCTGGCCCAAACACCCCCAGGTGAAGTGCTGAAGCCACTCTTGGCCCTTCCCCAAGGCCCTATCCCTGTCCCACCATCCATCCAGGCACATCCATCACAAACCAAGAGCCCCCCCTTTCCCCAAAAACCTTCCTCACGCTGAAGATCCCTCACCTAAAATGCCCCCAGCCCCGGCCAATGCAGCCACCTCTCAGCAGGCACAACTGGTCAGTGGCTTTCTAGAGCCTCTTAGCTGTTCCCCATCACCCAACCAGAGATGTTTCCAATGACCACATGGCGTCCAGCTTAAAACCTTTCCCATGGGTCCCAGGTGTGGGTGCTACGGCGTCCTCAGCTGGCAACCAGGCCTCCCTCTCCAGGTAAGGCCGAAGTCCACAGACCTTGCGACCTTCCTGAGGCACAAGAACACTCATCTGCATTAGCCTTCCACCTGCATAATAAAATTTTAAGAACTGATGTTCTCACATCGCCCCTCTTTACACCTGACGTGATTATCTAGCCTCAGTATTTGTAAATGAAATTTGCAATACGAGCAGTTTTGTGCAGCCCTCTACAGCTAATCCGGAGCTTTCACCTCTGCGTTTAGATGTAATCCACATTAGCAATTGGGTGGGAACAGCCTTGCCAGATGCTTTCAAACTCCTAGGTCCTCGGCACAGCGTAGCTCGTGTCCATGTGGTCAGCAGAGCTGGGGCTGGGGGCTGGAATGCCTTTGGGGGTGTAGGTTACAGTGGACTGCCTTGCATTCAAGAAAAAAGGGCTGTCCAGAACTGCTAACGACCTCCTGTCTCTCTTCCGCTCAGTCACGACACATTGTAGCGTTGTCCCAGCCCTTAAGTCAGTGTTCAAGCATCACCTGGGAGCTTTACAAGCGGCCAGCCCCCGAGCAGAGGAGCAGGGGGCACGGTCGGGTCGTGATTTGAAAACCAACAACGCCCAGCCGCAGGGACGCCTGTGCTGAACACCCACGTCCTGGGAAAGAGCTGGAGACATTATGACCCATTTATTCCGCTGTGTGGGGCCAGAGTGAGCAGAAGGGCTGGGGAATTTAAAGGTCTCGCCCTGGCGCGTTCCATCCCGCGGCAACGCCTGACCCGCGCTCACGTGCGAGACGCGGGCTGGGAGCAGACGGCGCCCTGCGGCTCCAGCCTCAACTCATCCGAACTCTCCTTTCCCCATCTCCAGCCCCACCCCGCTTTTCCTGAAAACCTGCCTCCCCGTGAGCCGCTCCCGTTAACCAGAGCAGGCTCGGTGTGATAGTGAAGCTGTGAGACCTCGGCGGCAACTCGGGGTCACGCACTTGCCTCCCCCCTCCCCCCGCAACTTCCCTCTCTTCATAAAGCAACACCTCAACGCAGACAGCCCCTCACCTCCTCTCGCCCAACCTCCACAACACTTGCTTTACCTGAAGACTTGATCTTTCTCCAAGGGTGAAGTCGGGGGTCCAAACTGGTAGCTCCGAGTGGTGAGTGGAGCGCAATCCCCGCAGGAAGGCGAGCTCTCAGGGCGCAGGGGCTGAGGGGGCTCGGGGGCGGGGCCGGCTATGGGGGCGGGGCCGCGGTTCGGCCGCCTCCCGTCTGGCCACGCCCACCCATGCCACCCTAGGCCCCGGCTCCCCTGGGCGGCCAGGGCAGACTAGGAGGAGGAGGGGGCGCTCTCTTACCCCTACAGCTGCAGGAGAGCCTTCGGCAAATGGAGAAAAGGGGTCCGAGTAGGAGGCTAGCCCCCCGCCTGTGAGTTGGACTACCTGCCCTAGGTGACCCTTTAGAGAGGCACTTAGACAATGGGGGGGCTTGTAACTGGCTTACTGGGGACACAAACGCCTGAGCGGCATTGCTCCTGTTTTCTCACTGTCTTTTCCCCCTGCATCCCGGAGCTGACGCCAGGGGTACCTGTGGAAACCAGGCTCTCTCGTACAACTACACACAGAAACTCATGTGCAGACACACACATGCATGCCCACACAGAGAGACACAAACTACACACAGACACACAAACACATTCAGAGTCACCAGAGACACAGTGACACAGAGAGACACACACCTACACTTACACTGACACACACACAGCAAATCACAGACATGCAGACACCCAGACCGCAGTGGTTCTGGCAGCTCACTCGGCCTTAGCTTCCCCTGCAGCACCCACGTGTTGGGCGCAGAAGGCAGGAAGTCAGGGGCTGTTGGCTCATCCGGGCTGTAACAGGCAGGCCCCAGACGGGCTCCCTCAGGGAAGGAGCCTCTGTCACATCTCTGGCAGAGCCTTTTCTTCTCAGGCCTGCCTGCTCTGAGTGTCTGGGAGCGACAAGCTTTATAACAAGCACTTTGCAGTGGACAAGCTGGTGAGGCCTGTCCAGGAGCAGGGCCAAGGATGCCACAGGGTCCAAGGACGTGCAAGTGTCTCCCACAGCAACACAATTCGGAATCCCTACCACTGGCAACAACCCCAGGAGAGCCGCGCTCTGAGTTAGGTCCAGGCATGTCTGTGACACTGGGTGCAGGCCGCGGTGCACGTTAGCTGTGCGTGTGTGTCCCTGCGGGGCAGCTGGCCGAGGAGCCTCTGACTACCCCAGGAACTCCAGCGCATCCCAGAGGCTGGGCTCAAGGGGAAGGACGCAGACCCAGTCTCGATGGGAGGAATATCGAAAGAACATTAGAGGCGTGTTTTAAATCACCACAGACTGCCCCCTAGATAGGGATATCGTCAACCAGGAATGGCCGTACAGCAAAGGGAACGATTCTCGACTTGAATTCTGGTCTTTAAAGATCTTTTAAAATGAAAGGAGTTGTGAAGCGACAGACTTGGATTCATGCTGGTGGGAATGCAGAATAGTACAGCCACTTTGGAAGACGGTTTGGCAGTTTCTTACAAAATGAAACATACTCTCACCATACCATCCAACAAAACTACTCCTTGGAATTTACCCAAACGAGATGGAAACACGCCACATAAGGACCTGCACTCCAATGTTTATAGCAACTTCATTTATAATTGCCCAAACTCGGAAGCCCATCAACATGAGTGGGTAGTGGATAAATGAGTAGATGAGTGGATAAGTAAATATGGGACATCCAGACTCAAAAAATGAGTTGTATTAAAAAAAAAATAAGATGAGCTTTCATTTTAATATAGTAAATGTATATTACGTTCACGTAGTATGCTAAAAAGAAATGAGCTCTCAAACTGTGAAAGGCAGGGAGGAACCTTATGTGCCTATCACTAAGTGAAAGAAATCAGTCTGAAAGGCTCCTGAGTCTGACTAGATGACATTCTGGGAAGGACAAAACTATGGAGACAGTTAAAAGAGCAAGAGTGCACAGAGGGCTGATCAGGGGTGCACAGAGAACTTTTAGGGCAGTTAAACTACTCTGCAGGACACATGTCACTGTAAGTTGTCACAGCCATAGAATGCACGAGGGTGAATGCTGCTATCAACTACGGACTTTGGATGACAATAATGTCATATAAGTTCATGGTGGTAACAAATGCCCCCCTCTGACAGAGGTGTTGACAGTGGAGGAGGCCACACATGAGTGGGGGTGGGCATCTCTGGGAAATGTCAGTACCTTCTGCTCAGTTTTGCTGGAAATTTAAAATTGCGCGAGGTCTATCTTCTTTTTAACGAAATGAGTTAAAGGAAATTTTGTTGTGCAGAATTTCTCAAGGGGAAGTCTCATTTGTGTATGGAAACCTTTCCAGAGCGGCTGGGGTAGGGCCCACCTGGCCCCTGCATGCTCCCCCAAGCCTCTAAGCCGCCTACAGACCCTGGGGAGCTGGAGGGGCCGACACCCCATTGCGGCCCAATTGCGCTCCCTGAGCCGAAAAGACTAGACCAACTTCCACGCACAGCCCGCAGTGTCCACGAACCTGAGCCACTCAGCTGGGACCTGGGTGTCCACTGCAGTTTTCCCAGTGAGTGTCCCACACTGAGACTGGGTTGTCACTGCCTGGAGAAATTAACATCCCTCGAGGGCTCTTTCCATCTAAGCCAACTGAGCAATACCTGGCAGCAGGGGACCCAGCCTCGGGTGCCTCCACAGGGCACAAAGCACATAGGACACAGCAAAAAGCTGGGATGAGGTCACAGCAGTGCCACACAAGGAAATTTCCCAGGCAGGAAAGCGATGCCAATGTTTGTGGGCACCCTCACATACAGCAAGAGCCAAGGATGATTGGCGCCCTGGGGGAGGAGTTTACAGCATATGCAGGAGTCATGCACAGCAGAGCTGACTGGCTGGGGGGAGCAGTGAGAGGGATGAAGCCCGTCCTGCACCCCGCATGTCCCTCCAGCCCAGCTGGGGGCACCCACCCTATTGCGGTCCCTGAGCCGAAAAGACTAGACCACCTTCCAGGCGCAGCCCGCAGTGAGAGGCATGGCCCTACGGGACGGTCCACCTGCACTGTCCCTCCAGCGTGGGGAGCAGGGAGCGCAATGAGGTGAGGTCGCGCCACGCTGCAGTGCAGCAGCCTCAGAGCCGCCACCTGGAGTGTAAGTCCCAAGTCGTGACCCACTTCCTGGCCTGCAGAGGGACCCAGCGCAACTCCGGTGAACCTGTGGTCAGAGAACTGGGGCTTAAACCCAGTTGGATGGGTGACCCCGTGGCGCGGGGTTCCTGAGGTCCTCCCGTGGCTCTGGGCCCAGAGCGGATTTCCGTGGATCTGCAGAGATCCCTGGCCACCAGAGATCCGCCAGCAGGGAACTTTGCCGTAAATTATTTCCTTACCAGATGCGTGAGTGTTGCACCGGCTTTGGTAGTGCTAAAGCCGGGCTAACAAAGAGGAACCAGGGAGGATCACAAGAGCCCCGGTCCCTGAGCAGAGGGAACCCCACTGGGATCCCACACTCTGTGATGCCCCCTCCTGCCACCCCGTGGAGGCCAGGCTGACCCTGTTTGGGGGCCCTCCTGAGGCTGGAGCGGCAATCACGGGTGAATAGACTGGGGTCGCCCCCGGGACTCTGGCAGGCTGTCTGCACTGCTAACTTAATTCAGAGCAGCTGAAAGGGGATTTCATAATGATTCTGACATTTCAAAAGGAATGCCCTACCGCCTTTATTTTCAGTTGCTCCCAAATCAAGTATCTAAGCTAGTTTTATGGTCAAGGGAATTCACTCGTGCATGGACTTAGGAAACTCTGGTATTCCCAGATGTCTAGTTAACCCTGAGGTTCCCAGCAAATGGCCTCAGAAACCAGTGGTTGTGGTGATGCTGGGGTGTATTCTGTGCTGGTGAAAATGAGCCCCCCCAGGACTGGTTTTTGGAACCCGTCAGCAAACACCCTCCACCTCTTCCCCCGCCTAAATACTGGGACAGTATTCAGAGGTGACCTGCCAGACCCGGCCCTGTCCGGCAGCAGCAGTGCCAGCAGCCACTCATAAGGCCCTTGATCTAGCAGTGGGACGGAGGTTGCCCGTGCCTGCGTCCCCCCCACGCTTTCAGGGGCCCCCACATCGGAGGAAACCAATCTGCTGCGCTCGGGCTCTGCAAGTGAGATAAGCAGAGTACAAACTGGACAGCGCGTGGCCGTGAGCAGCATGCAGGGTGGTGCTGAGGTGGGCAGCCAGGTGCAGGGGCACAGAGAAGCCTTCTGTCTCTTGAGCCAGCACTGGGGGAGGCAGAGCTCTCAGTATTAAGGACCCTTTGCTGAGAAAATCAGTTTTTGTCAAGGACCCTCAGGGTGACGTTCTTGTGAGGACTGCAGCTTTAGACACTTCACACGCGCACTGCCCCCTTCATTAGAAAGGCAGACACTGCACACCCCCATTACTGCCGCAGGCGGGCTCATCGGCAATTCAGCACGTAGCTGGAACCTGCCAACAAAATTAAGGAGCTTCATCAGGGCGGCGGGAGAGCGCGAGGCCGCCTTCCTGGCCGTCGCACAAACTCCCGTCTGTCACAATCTCTCTCGCGGCGGGTTGGCGCGTCCTGGCCGGGTGGCTCTAGGAGACCTTGAATGAGACTGAGACAGATGGGAACTTTAGGATGAGTGAAAAAGTAGAACTGAAGATTCTGAGAAACTGAAGATGACATGTAACCACCCGAGAGGTTGGTTTTGGGAAAAAAAGTGAATAAACTAATCACGAAAGTCAAATTCCTATTTGTAGTAGTGGAATAGCTTTTAAGACAAGGAAATTGATAACCCTCTTTCTGAAACCAAAAATTTAACAAGCTCGTAACAACTATGTCTTAGGCAATTGTCCCTAAACAGTGCAAGTATGTGGTGAGTGGCTGCCGTGGTAGTGGGGCTCCACACAAACCCCCGACCACACCTCTGGCAGAGACCAGCTGACTGACGCACGAGGGTCGGAAATTTTTTTTAATCTTAACTTCATGGAAATTTTGAGTTAAGCTGAAAAAAGGGCTAACATGGGCGCTCACCAATTTAGTCATGGAGAAGTTCCCCGAAGAAGTCCCCATCTTCTGGATCTTCCAATGCTAAACATCCAGTCCCTGAGTAAAAAGCAAGGGTGGCCTTCCAACATGAAACCGCCTTGCCTCCGCTAGTGAATCCCTCACGTCCCAGTGCACTAGATCTGTTCACCCATCTTCCTGAATCTGTCCTTCCTTTGCAGAGGGGGTGCCACACCCATAACCCGAGAACAGGCAGCGCAAATCCTAACACATGGCAGATTGTGCCAGAAACACACCTGAGCCCAGGTCAACGGATGGGAATCAAGACTGTGAGGACAGGCAAGGGCCGAAAGTCCCGACTCCTGGCTCATGACACCAGCAGCTTCCCTGAGACCGGTCCATTCTCCTAATGACCACTTGGTTTTTCTAAAACTTCAAAGAGTGGAACGGCTTAACTATTGCTGTATCAAGGACTAACTTATTTTTTTAATTTACCCGTATGAGTCTAGCCAGATAAGAAAGTTCAGCTTACAATTTTGTGACAGATGTTTTATTTATAGGGAATTAAAATGTAGGCATATACATGACACAGACATTATATATAGTACACTTTCCATGGTAGAAGCCATGACACTCTCACAGAAAGTAACATCCTGCAAATGCTCACATGTGCGCCTGGTCGGGGGCACCCCAAAGGGCCTTTTGGTTTTGGTTGAAATAACCTCTGGATGCATTCAAGTAATACTGATCATTTAATGTTCAAAAAGCTTTTAATAAACAAATTCAGAGTAAAATTAATTGAAATATTTATAATACGATTTAATTGTTACACAGTATTTCCAATGTACAATCAAGACAATGCACAACACTTGAAAGGAAGAAGAAAGAAAAATCTATTGCACCCACAGTAAAAAGGTTTTTTATTCATTTTTGGGACGCCGCAATTCAATATTTATAGAAACATTTACACACTTTAGTAAACACAGAAGTCCTACATGTAATGCAGCATTACGGGTGAGAAGACCCTCTTAAGTTTCAAAAATAAATGTTAGTGTCCACACAGGGCCCCACGTGCAAGACTGATTTCCCATTCATTATTCCACTCACTGTTCCAGTCACGAGCAGTCAGTCTCTCTGCCACCCCTGTACACTGCCACCCCAGACCGCCTGCACCCCACGCAGTCGCGCTCTGCTTCCCTGCTTGATCTTTCGGCGTCTTCTGATGGTGTTGCTCCACCTCAGTGCCCTGTTAAATAATCCTGCGTAGAGTCCGAAGCGAATGAATCCACGTCCTCATTTTCCGAGTCGTCGCTGCTGTCATCGGCAGCCGGCTCTCCCGTGAGGGCTATGCGAGCGTAATCGTCTGTGTCTATCGATTTGCAAAAGTGGATGGCGTATTTCAGTTTCTCCTCCAGCACCTGCTTACAGGAATACCTGGGCAACTTCAGCAAAAAGAAGCAGGTGTAGGATTCAGGAAGGAAGTGGTCAGGAGGGTTGTATTTATCCAACACCTGCCAATGAAGAATATGAAATAATCAGAGACTACGTACAAGGACGGTTAAATGCAGACCTATGTGATTATGTTCTCAAGTGCTTGGCTCTCACTCACAAAAACCATCATTTTTTGATTAAGAATAATGAAATATCAGAAAGCATATAATGTAGCAATTTTAAAAATAAAAAGAACACATTCATTCTGAGGATTTGTAGTGAAAAGTGGTAAATGGTTACTGTGAAGATTATTTTTTGCGAATCAATGCTGTCAAGAGGGTCTATGTGCCCCTCCCCCGTCTCCCCCAAGGGCGCCACAGCTGGAGCCCACCCAGCCCAGGTCCCACTACCCTACCTGCCCACGCGCAAGCCCTACAGAGGCTGAGGTCTACGCAAGAACTGTGGGCAAAAATCAGGAATTTCCTACTTCTTGAGAGAAAAATGACACGTGCTCTCTCAGATCTCCCTGAAAGATGACAACCTTTGTAGCCCTGGCCACACACGTGTCAGGCTGTGCCCCAGAGAACCCCTGCCCCCAACACTTCTGAGGTTTCAGGGAGAGTGGGCCTGTCCCCTCCCATCTGACCCTCTGAGGACGGCCCAGTCCCCATGGCACTGCTCCCAGGACAGTCACACTTGTCCTGGATCATTTCACCACAGTCCCCTGGCAGGTAAACAGCCTATTTCTGACCAGCAGGGTTAGAACCCAAAGCAAAACTCTTGTCCCCAAACTGATGGCGTATCCCGGGGTTGTTCTTAGTAAGCAGTATTAGAGAGTCACCTGATTCAACCACAAAATTAAACACATGCTGTCTGTGTGATGTGTGCGTTCAAAATCTAGAACACACTGACTTAAGAGCAGTAATTCTGGAGGCGACTAGATAAACTTTCCAAAAGCAGGCCAATGAACTAGAGACCTGTAGCCATAAAATATTGAGCTATGAAAGAAGTCTGGCGCTTTTCACGTCTGTTTTCAGGAAGAAGAAAAAGCTGTCACAGGAGACGCGGTCTCCAAACTGCCACAGGGGTCACGTGCGAGGAGAGCCCCTCCGCTAACACTACCTGTGTGCAGGGCCTCACCTGGATGACAAAGTCCCTGCCCCGGAAGTCGGCGATGGTCCTGGGCAGCCTCGTCCGGCCCCACACGAAGCGGAGGAAGAGGGAGCGCTCCGTGTTCGAGAAGGACTCCATCACCTCCCAGAACCACTGGATGAGGGGCGCGGAAGGCTCGATGCCTTTGTATGTTGCCACTGACTTCAGAAGATGCAGCGGGATGTCCGGGCTGCCACACACCTGTGGGAGGACACTGTCAGGCTAAGTGACACTCAGAATCCTCAGCACAGAATCCCCCACTCTTTCTGCCAAGGCCTGTGTGGGGAGGGCGAGTGAGAGAGGCACCAGGGCCAGGTGGGAAGGGCTGGGAGGGAACACTTGCCCCCAGCTCATTCGACATCATTTCACAAGCACTGGTGTACCTCAGATTTAAGTGAATGTTTCACTGAGACATTAACTAACAGCACTGATTCGTGGGTCGCCACACAACAGGGAGCTCCAGGGGGACGGGTGGGGGGCAGGCATACCATTGTCTCCAATTCATATCCGGTGAACAGAGAAAGAAGGGGGACAGGTACCACTCGAGCCATGCCCTCCCGAACGGCAGCAACCTGCTCATCGAATTCGTGGAGTCTGAAAGAAAAAATTCACTTCGTATTTCTACCTTTGGTGACAGACAGTCTTACACACAGACGACGGAGGCGTGTGCCTCACATACATGGCATCGCAGGTGGTCTGAGAAGCACACAAACCAGTGAGAGCTGTACACATTTTAAGACACAATTCTCAATATTTAATGGACACTGAGGAAGGAGGAGTCTGAACTGGACATGAGAAGCAGAGACCAGGCCCCACGAGACCCGCAGTAACAACTTCAGAGGCAGACGCCATGTGCAGGGCTCTCACGGCTGGCAGTTCGGGCAACAGGCAGAAACAGGACACAGAGGACAACACAGCCAGAGCTGCCTTCACACAGAGCCCAGCAAGGAAAGCCACCAACACCTGGCCAGGTGCTTCTGGGGGACCCCAAAGACCATGCTGCTTAAATGTGGGACACCAGGCAGAGGCTGTGAGGGGCTGTGGACACTACAGGAGGTGCCGCCGACCTGCCAGGCAGCAGCCGTGACCACCACATGCTGTGAGGGTCAGAAGAGGCCCGACACAGGCCTGATGCTGAGAGCTAACAGGGCAGAGGGACACACAGACCCGTGGCACCTGCCAGGACAGTCTCCCCAACAGGAGGCCTTCTATTCACCTCAGTGTTCCAATCAGTCAGCAACCTCAGGCAAGACTTGGGTTTACCCAGAGGACTCACCCACAATAAATACCCTGAGCATAAAAGCAGCTCTGATGACCAAAAACCAGAAGTATGAGCCAAGTCCATTAGCATTTCCCTGTACATGACACTTCTGAGGAAATGCTGCCGCCCAACCAAACCGTTTTCTGCTGCTTTGCTCTCTGCTGGGCCAGAGCAAGCGGTGGCGGACCACGCACCTGTAGTTTATGGCCAGCCGGACGTACTCCGCGCGGTTGTCCGGGGTGATGTGCGTGTGCTTGGAGCTGAGCTGGATGTCCTGGCCGCTGGCGCTGGGCACTGTGAAGGGCAGGCTCATGGCCTCAAACTCCTCTGACGTGGCTTCGTTGTCGCGGATGTACATGAGCCCAGGGATAAAATCTTTATCGACCTTTCGAGGGAAGAAGGGAGTCTGCTCGTTGGGAAAGGGTCCAGCTCGCAGCCAAGACGCTCAGCCATGCTGAGCCTCAGTCTGCCTGGAGTGCACAGGGTGGGGGCCTGAGGTGTGTTGCATGTGACAGCAAGTAACGGAAGCAGCAGCAACAAGAAAGCAATTCACCCAGCGAGCGGAAGGAAGAACTCGTAATTCCACCAAGTCCTTGAAATGAACAGTGAAGAGGGAGACAACCGCTGCCGGCGCCCGAGCCCCAGCGTCAGGGCGAGGGGGCGTGGCCACGGAACAGCACCGGGTACCGCCCGCCGCTTGTGCAAACGGGCCTCATATCCAAGGCCATCTCTAGTGCAGCAAGGGGGCATGTGGCCAGCCCGGGAAGGAGTCAGGACGTCAGGACAGGATGGGCTCCTTAGTCAGCCCCAGGGCCCCCACCTGTGCGGGGTGCCGGGCACACCAGCTGTCACATTCCCCCTCACGGCAGTTACCTCGCTGAGATCCGCGATGGTGAGGTTCATCCCTGCCAGCTGCTTCCACACAGGCTCGGCCAGGTTGAGGCTCAGGGGACTGCCAGTCCGGATGGCGATGCCCAGCAACACACCTGCTCGTGCAAAGCACCAGTCACAGAAGAGACTTGGACTCAGGGGCGAAACACCCAGCTCGTTCAACACGCGAGACTAGCTCTGCCCCGGGACCTATGCCCTGTGTACGCGCCATGCTCAGAGACTCGAGGTCTCCTGAAACCGTCTGTCCTGTTCAAAGTCAACCATTCTTTTGTTCCTACGGGCAAGCTTCTAGAGTGAGCCACGTAGCTTTATTTCTCTAATGGGGAAGCAAACGGCTGGAGCCTCTCTGGGAAGTCTGGCTTGGTGCCCGCGGAGGCGCAGGCAGCACCCCAGGGCTTGGCAGGCCCCTAATGAATGGAGGAAAGAACTGGCCAACTCCCAGGACCTCCTCAGACCTGATCCCAAGCTTCAGACGCACTGAACATACAAAAACATGGTATTTCAGATTCTCTCAGTGGCAACCAGCTGCTAATGGCTGGGCTCTGAATGAGCCTGCAGCCGCACACTTACAACGCTAAAGTAGGTATCGGGAATATCCGGTGACCCCAGGACAGCAAGCAGGCATTACACCGGGGAGGAAGGAACCTCATAATGGCGCTGTGCCCACGTGAGCACACCCACCCAGGAAGCGGAACATGTTGGTGTGCACAGGCGCCCTGGCAGCCGGGCTGAACAGGTAGCAGTCGCGGTTGGCTCCCGATTCGTCCCTCCCGTTGGGCGTCACAATCAGGAGGGGAGTGAGTCCGTTCTGCAGCTCCTCACAGATCTCGGCTATGGACTCGCTGTAGCCGCCACCACAGTCATCCACAGACTCGCCTTGAGTGAAAGGAAGTGAGTCACTCACAGACACCCGTGCTGCCCGCCACGCCGCTCCCCGCGCTCCCTGCTGACCCTCAGAGGCCACAGACCCTCTGCACGTGTGCACACGCTCTCACCCACAAACTTGACTTTCCAGACGCGGTGTGGGAGGAGGAGGCTGTCGGGGCTAAAGGAGCTCATCTTGGCACACATCTGCCCAAAGACAGACTTGGTCCCATCAGGGCCTGCGAGGCCACCTTTGCTCCTGGATCGCTTTACCTGGAGAGAACGAAAGAACATATGAGAAGCTGCCATAGAACAAGGCTGCTTCTTCCACAGCTCCCCAGCCCCTGGCAGCTCACCTGGCTCTTCACCCTAACTCCTTGTCTTAGTCCCGAGGTGGGTGACCCCGGGACTCAGTCGCAGGATCTAAAGAACTGTCACGAGTGGAGTCCAGAGACTCAGGCACATGGTGACCCTAACCTCACACCCCTTTGGGCACCCAGCAAAATAACACCCCACAACCAGCACACGCCTGTGCCAGGCAGAAGCACCTCTAGATTAACCAGCACCTCCTTCCTTTATCACAGTCCTCCCAGTAGGACTCATCCCTCACCTCCTGCACCCCATACTCACGGAGGACCTCAAAGCTCAGCCTTACTCTCCTTTTCCCTGTTTTCTGACTCAAGCCTCACCCACAGGATGCCCACTGGGTGGCTGTGCCGGCAGAAGCCTACTCTAACCCCTGCGGGCACGGCCTCCACCCAGCACCACTAAGTACCGCACCCCTCAGCACTGCTAGTGTCCAAGTGAGCACACAGGCCACAAGTGGCGGTTCACAGGATGGTGGCAGCCTGTGTGGTCAGTAATCACAGCCTGGCCCTCCCTGTCCTTCAGACCCTTAACCACAGCCTCCAGCAAGCTGTAAGAACTTGAGAGCCAGACCCTTCCAAGCAGACGGCCGGCACGCAGGAGGTTCACACCCACGCTGAACCCAAACCTGCTGCACCACCTCAGCCACAAAAGCAGCCTTCACTTCCTCGATTCACCTACATGGTCCTACTCCGCCCCCGGGCCAGTGTGTCTCCCCGGTGTGGCCACTTTTCTAACTGGATTTCTCATCTGAAGCTAAGGTTGCCCAACAGATCCGACCAAGGGCCCTCAGGCCTGACCCAGTGTGGACTCACTAAACTTACAGCTTCTAGCCTTGGCTGTGCTTTCAGAATCACATGAAATGTCAACAAAATGAAAAGTTAAGGGAAAATGATACTGAGAATGTACTTTACAAGTGACACTTACAACTAAACACTCAGCAAGGTTAACTTCTTAGTTCTGAGCTTAAACAGTTAATTCTCCTAACCACACAAATAACCACAATCAGGACTGAAAGTAAAATTTCAACTGCACTAAGTTTCTCTTTGGGTCATATATTTGACTAAATGTTTGCAAATGTTACTTCATTTAAACCTTCCAAGACTCTAAAAAATGAGCTACAGAAAGATGAGCGCCGTGACCCTGGATGGGTGAGGGACAAGGTGCAAACCTGCTCCCCACTCTGTACATGCCATCACCCCAAGCACGAGTTTGCAGAGACCTATGCTCTGGTGTCTGTGAAAGCAACGGCTGCCTGAATACAGCTGCAGCGCTATCTGTACAAGGACAGGCTGCTTCTGGGCAGTAGGAGTGTAAGTGATTTTAATTATCTTTAATCTGAATTTTCTAAATTTTTAGAAGTGAGCATGCAATAATTCTGTAGTAAGCTAAAAAGCTAAATTTTTTCATTTTATGTGCACTGATTCTATTGTAAGACTAAACCAAAATAAAGAAAAAACCCTGCAGGACATAACCTACATGTTAGTATCCTTAACCCTTTGCACTCCGCTGTCCCCTCTCAGAGGACATCGGAATTCTAGCATATCACTCGGATGTCC
This sequence comes from Scalopus aquaticus, assembly GCA_004024925.1. NCBI lineage: Eukaryota > Metazoa > Chordata > Mammalia > Eulipotyphla > Talpidae > Scalopus > Scalopus aquaticus. Next base: position 118,123 of record PVIJ01002185.1, on the reverse strand, counting down.
CCTCTCAGGGGACACTGCAGTTTATTAGTGATTATGGGGAATTGAGTTATTTCAACGCAACTTTTTGAGACATGCATGTTTCCCTGAAGTTTTATCTTGAAATGGCACAAGAAATTAAATCAAAATATGGTAAAATTACTAAGATATATACAAGAAATGTCAGCGGGTTTTGTGTCGGACGAGAACGTGAGATGCGTGCTCACGACGGTCCGAGCACTTCGCGACGCCACTTGAAAAGAGCGATAAGGGGAGTTTGTAGAACGGTCAGTTTTTGAACATAGCGCGGTGGCAGGCGTCAAACCACTTATTACTGTCAAACATGCACTAATCAGCCTGCAATGCATATTGGGGAGTGTTACAAAACTTATCATGCTGTACAAAATTATAAACAATAAAATATTGTTTTTTTTTGCAAATATACATTCCTCGATGTCACCCAATTCATATAAGTCCAATATCATTATAATACGTTACTTGGTTCCAAAATTATACTAAATAATAAGAGGGTCTGTAAATGCACGTTTCTGCCACAAAGTAGCGTCGAGTAGCTGGTAGCCAATGTCCAGAATGGTTTGGAGTGCAAAGGGTTAAAATACTTTCCTGACAGTAAGTGTGGGAGTTTCCCCATGGGGGAGGCTGACGCCCACAACACCCACCAGCCAGAGAACTGACGGTGAGGAGGCGCCAACCTGGCCTTCCTGGACCAGCGCTGACATCCTGCATTCACCTGGGATCCACAGAGTGTGCCCTCCGCCCTCTGGCTCTGTATTTTAGTCAAACAACAACAACAAAAACAAAACCCACTCCCATTTCCATCTTTTGGAAGTTCTTCCTAGCTTCAAGAGGGGGGTTAACACCCTGAATTGAGGGGACTGTGGGGTGGGTAGGAGCAGCCAGCCCCTCAGACACCAAAAGGCATTGCATGCTGCATTGAAGGTTGCTTATCGACTAAAAAAAAAAAAGTCTACCCTAAATCTATGCACCCTCTTCCCAGTCTGTTCAAACATGAACTGACCACTTCCACAACACAAGGTACAGTGCTGGGAACGGAAAGACAAGGAGAAAGAGGCACCTGGCAATGAGACTGAAACCTGACACAAGAGAGACAAACCACGCCCTGAACCCGGGTTCAGGCCGTCGGGGCTCACTGACGCCCACGGTCCCCAGACTGGAACATGCACGTCAGGCTGCTGCCTCGACGTGGCACCTGCCGGGTGCAGGGCAGAAGGGCCAGGAACAGCCAGCCACCTGTGGTAAATGACTCCAGCCATCAGCTCTCCTCATCTACACACTTTAGTATTTAAGACCTAGTAACTCAGAGCAAACCAAAATCCTCCAAGGTGGGGAAATAAAAGCTTTTTATGAGCCTCATTAAACACTTCATTTGTTTGTGAAATGGGCTGACTGACCTACGGCTCGGCATTAGGCACTGTGACGTCAGTGAAGGGACCACTTCCAGCAGTGTGGTCACATGTGTTCTCCAACAAACGACAAGAGTTTGAAGTCTTAATTCAAAATGCCCCCAAGTAGAATTCCGGAAAAATTCCTAGTCATGTAACCAACAGCAGGGTAAAAATCATGTGTTAATACAAAGGTACAAGAACAAAGAATTTGTTCTTTGTAGCTTTCCGTTCCTGTTCCGAGAGGCGGGGCCAATTTCCCTCACACGATAAATGTCAAGCGCTGCTCAGTATCGTCACCAGGCCAGGGAGCCCTCATCTTTAATGAACATATTCAAACTGTACATAAGTCTCCATGCCCTGGGCAGCGGCACACTCAGAGACGGTCGGCTGCTCACTCCTTCTGTCATTGCCGAGACGGTATTAGTGATTCTCACCGCTACACTGGCGCAGAAAGCTCTGGCGCAGAGGAGGGCGGGGCACCTAAGACCTGACAGCCCAGGGGGACCGCTGAAGGCCCACCCACAGACAGGGCTGTGCCGAGAGGCCCTGCTGTCACCCAAGAAGGGGCAGCCCCTGGCCCCAGAAGAGGACTCTGACGGAGGAATCGCGAACGTGGGGTGGCTGGTAAACACAAACAGCCCACGGTCCGGCTGTGGGGCTCAAGCGCTGCTTGGCACGCTCAGGCTAAAGGCCAGCCAGCAGAGAGCCGGCCAGTCTGGGTTCTGACTAAAACAGTCACAGGCCCCAGTGTGAGCAGCAGCTATGGCGGAATGTGGTGGAAACATGGGTTAGTTTTACTTTTCCTTTTTACCTCTTTTTACTTTTGGGCTACCTGCAACGAGTCTGACTTGTTATAAAGACAGTAACACACAGTCCTGCCTGAGCATCTCAGCACCGCCAGATGGGGACCCAGGTAGCCCCTGGCTCCTTATAGCAAGGCTCCACGAGTGGATCTGCCCCGAGAACCCTTCCCCCGGCTCGGGGACGAGACTGCAACCTGGATACCGGCACCTCCGAACACAGAGAACACCTTCCACGGGTTACCTGGATCCGGTTCAGCTCCACCACAGGGCCGTGCTGGCGATCTCGCACCATGGTGGCTTGTACCACCTTTCGGAAAGCTGCCTCCTAAAACACGACAGACAGAGAAAACTCAATCTGATGAAGTATTACTCAAGGACAAATCACGTCATGGTTTTTGTTTAACATCTTCTGTTCCTAGAAGTCAAATTTTCTTACAGATAACTGCAAACTCTCTCGGCTGTGTGGTGGCTGAGGGCGAGCAGCCTGGCACTCGATGTGTAAGCCCCTCCGAGAGCACAAGCCGGCTGGAGGTGGGAGGAGCCCACACTCTGGCAGAGGAGGGAGGCCAGACCTGTGGGCCTGCACTGACTCAAGTCCAGGTCAGGCCCTGAGGGCCAACGAGAGAACCAAGGCTTCCCAGCAAAAGGAAGTCCGCTAGCAGCAGGACTGGTCTCAAACACTAGGCCTCAGTGTTGCTGTCCCGGCAGAGATATTAACTGCAAAGCAACGAAGCTGGGGAGAGCCCAGATGGGGATGGGGCGATCAAAGGAGGGAACAGTTGGCACCTTGAGCTGAGAGGAAGCTGGAATGCCCAGGCAGAGCTGACAGGGAAAAGGAATGGGCCTCCTTGTCCCCAGGGACAGACAGGCCACCCACACCCACACCGACATGGGCACGGGAGCAGCCATTTAGACAGAGGAATGGAGACTCAAAAGACACTTGGAGACATCATCAGAGGGAGTCCCAGGACCCTGACCACGGACAACTATGCCCTCTCCCAGCAACAGAACACTGGGGGAGCACAAGGACCCACAGCAGGGCCTCGGCCCCTGCACTCCCGAAAGGCAGGGAGGGCAAGGCCCAGGCAGAACCAAGGACACAGTCCAGAGGTGGGAGGGGAGGAAGCGAGGGCATGACGGGGGCACTGGCCCTGCAGAGGGCAGCCATCGCCATTCTCCCCTGCACAACACCCACCAGCTAACTCTGCCTCTCCGCCCCACCTGCCTACTCAGCCCAGAGACCAGGCAGCTTCAGGGCCCTCCTCTGAATGGCTCCACTTGGTCTGGCCCTCTGGGCGCATTCAGATGCCCTCAAGAATGATTATTCAGAACCTATTAAATTATCCTGCAGTTGGGATTCTCTACAAATCCGGACACAGAACTTCAATCTACGCCATCTGTAACTGAGCGCTTTCCCTCTGGCTGTTCCGAAGCGATCCTGGTCATAACTCGCACGGTCACCAGTAAGACCCACTCCCCACACTTTCCAGCAGGGTTGATCCTTTCCCGCCTGGAAGAAGAGAGGAAACTGCTCACTTCCTGCAGCTGAGGACGCCCTTCTGCCTGCCTGGGCTGCTGCTGCCCGCCCCACACTCGGTCTGCAGGACCTCAGTCTGTGTTTCTTCCTGCATGGAAAGGCTTTGTCCCCTCACTGCCAGTTACCTCCTCCACTTTGAGGGATAACACAAATGCTGAAGGCATCAAGTGTGATAATTTTTATTACTAAAAAATCACTGAAGTTACATTTCATATCAAATTTACACACCCAAAGTTCTTTCCTGCTCCCCACCATAGAGAGAGGATCTTATTAACAATCCTATCACTGTCCACATACCCCCACACATTAAAAAAAATGTGTGCAGTTCCCTCAATTAAGTGGAAACAAAGCCAATCCTAAAAAAATAAAGCCTTTTTGGACAGGACTCCAAACTTTTACCATCATCCAGAATAGATCATCATCTCTGATAACAAAAGTCACAGAATCACACTCTCCCAAACCCGTCTCCATGCTTTTTTCCAACCCAAACAGTCCCTTACAAGTTCTAGAATATCCTGTCAAGCCGCTTGCAACATAATGTCTTCTGGTAAAAGGAAACTCCTATTCCTGAATCAGGTCTTCCATTTCTAGAAAGCTCAAATTATCCGAGAAGCGCTATCTAAGTCACAAGTACCTTCTGGCACACTCTGCTGGACAACGCTGGGGAAGAAACATTCACAGTGTTTTTCTTTCCTGCTATTGCTGGTGGGCATTTGCCGTGGAGTCTCCAGGCCAGGCAAGCAAAGGGCATCACAAGAATACGGGCTTAGTTTTGTGAATTCCTCACCCACTAAAGGATGTGGGAGGCAGAGATTACCAAGGAAATGTAACAAGAGAGACAAAGAAGAATTTTGTCTGATTTTCACTGGCTCATTCGAAGCACCCAAGGTAGAGTACAGTGCTCAATGAACATCAGCTGAATGAATTACATTCTCTATAGTCCCAGGGAGGCATTTTTGTCCACTGAAGGACACTGAAAACACCAGTTTCACCTACAGCAAGGACTGCTACTAGAGTACCTTTCCCTGGGATATCAGAATTCCTCGTAGCGTATCGAACCCCACGGAAGGCCCGAGTCCAGTCTCATCGAGAGACCCCTCCAAGTCGAACATGGGGATGCAAGGGCAGAAGAGCTCAGAGATGTGATGCAGCAGCAGCAGTCGGTTCCTCAATGCTATGATGGGGATCTCCTGCAGGTGGTTGTACTCCATGGGCACCTGGAACATTGAAACCACGCTGACGTCAACTTAGGTGTCAAATGCCCAGATAAGCCAGTTTGCAGATGGATCTTGAAAGCATATTTTTTTTTTTTTAAAGCCTCCCCCCCTGAAAGCATATTCTTTTTAAAAAAGAGAAGCACTATGACTTCTGTCTTTGGTCTGAAAAACCGCATTGTGTTTAGTACAATATTCTGACCAGCTTGACTATTTGAACCTAGTAACATGAAGACCAAGGAGAATGCTAAAATGTTATACAGAAACATATTTAAAGGAATATGTGGGGGCATATACTATCAGAATGATTTTGTACTGTTTAAAAGACTCTGAATGCATGTAACACATACACATACACATGGAATGATAGACACAGAGTGCTGGTTGGTGTGAATGTTAAGGTTATTTTCAACGGAATGTCTCTAAGAATATCATGGAAGAATGTGGTAGTACATGCACAACTTAATACACAACAGTAACTTGGTCACAACTTGCACACTTTCTAGCCACTTGATTGAACCAGTACTGACCTGTGCAGGGAGCTTCCCGGCGCTGGCAGGCTTGCTGGTAGACCACGCCAGGGTGTGTGCTGAGCCACAGGCCACGCGGTTGACCTTCTTACCCTGAAGGGCAGCTACCAACCGAGGCCTCTGAATGGCATTTGTTGTTCCATCTCCCAGTTGCCCTTCATCATTGTCACCCCATGTATAAACTTCACCTAAAGGAAGTTAATTTAAAATAAGGACTCACACACTAGGGCCAATGCAAACACCACAACCATCTTCCCCACAATCATCAGCGGTGTCGGCAGTTAACTGTCTGAAAGTGAACCTCGTGTCTGACCTACACGTCTCGAATCACTGCCTTCAGAGGCAGCACTGCCCTGACTCCTGACAGCCTGGGCAGACCAACGTGCCTTTCAAGTGATGCATGAGAAACTGCGTGGTCTTAAAAATCCAACAGTGCTGGTTCAGACGACTAAGCATAAACCTCCAACAGTTCTTAATCAGAATAAACTTTAAAACAGGTGGTCATGTCCTTAACAACCCAAATTGATTCTGTATGAAAAATGTAAGAGAAAAGGTCAATTTTTAGCTAAACAATATCCATGCTTTTAAAGGAACATGTAGTTCTTCCTGTAGCCATATGCTGAACACAAGAGTCATCGCGGATAGAGAAATCGTTCCTTAGTGTGCAATCCTAGACCCTGACCATGAAATGATACCATAAACATTTTCTAAGGATAAGGCCACTCGGTGCCTAGCACAGAAACGAGGTTTGTTTTTTGGCACTGTCATCAGCCTTACCAAAGCCACACACTCTTCAGGGTGTCACAGGGACACAGCACAGCTCTGTAAAGTGAAGGTCAATAACCACGGGCACTGTGCTTGTGTCCTGCCCCTTCCTGCCCTTGGCAGCTAAGCCTGGAAGCCACTGGGTGGTATCAGAGCAAGGGTAAGAAGAGAAAGTCCTCTCTGCAGAGGTGCAGCTAGGTCCAGGGGACCAGAGTCCCGGAGGCACCAGGGCTTCCACATGGGGAGGCAGGATGTGGGATGCTAGCCTAGAGTGGGGTGAGAAGCCATGCAGGGAGCAGCAAAGGCAACGATGAGAAGCTGGCCACATGTGGAAAAGTACTGCAATCACCAGACTAGGGACAATGGGATCCAGAGAAAGGAATTGCAAATGTGGAAAGAAAAAATGAGAATGAAGTCTGGTACAGAACTGGACACATGGTTTCCAATACACTTTCAGAGATACAGACATGAGCACAGAAGAAAATGTGCATGTTATTTCCACACATACTCTCTCTAGCTCCACCCACTGGAAGTCCCAGGAGGAGCAAGAGCCCAGCAGCAATGAGCCCACCCAAGGTCTTGTCTCCTAATCTCATTCTCCTTTAGAGACACCAGGCTCCTAAAAAGTCAGCCCTAGGCTTGGGGCAGGAGGAGTCAAGATGGGGACAGACTGTGTCAGAGAGCGAGGAAGGACTCAGTGAGTGATGGGGACACCTCAGGAGCTCAAGCTAGCCAAACAGGACAAAATTTAAAAGCCTGGAAATAAGTAACAGTAAGAAATTACATATAACTCACTGACTGAATTAGGAAACCATGAGTCCCACACAGCTGTGAACAAATAAATATTTGGTGAGAATAAAATATTCACTGAGAAATGGAAGCACCAGACAAACGCAAACTGGAGGCTTGCGACTGGTGCCCGATGCGGGTAGGTGAGGTGGGAACAGTCTTGCGGGACTGAATCCTTAATCTGTGGGGCCTGATACTCTCCCTGGGTAGAGGGTGTCAGAACAGAACTGAATTCGCAGACACTCTGGTGAGAACTGCCTGGTGTGTGTATGTGCAACATTCTCCCCTCCAGCGGGGAATGACACCAAGGGACTATCTTCAGTCCTATAGGATGGGCGTTCACATGGCCTCCCGGGGCTACAGGCAAAGTGTCAGCAGACTACACACCTTAATAGAGGCCCTTTACCCTTGCTCATTCCGACTGTTGGAAGAATTCAGTTCTCAGCAAGACTGACATTTGTGTCCTTTCCAACCGTTAGCGACAGCCAGCCCCAGGCTCCAGAGGCTACCCACATTCTCTGGTTCCTTGCCTCTATCTCCAAAGCCAGCAGTGGTGGGTGAGACCCTCACACTGCAAAACTCTCACCTGCCTCTTCTGTCACCTCTGACTCACCTGCCTCCTCTTCTGCTTTGAGGAGTCTGTGAGGACATACTAGCCCACTTAAGTAATCAAGAATCATTTCCATCCTGTAAAGTTAGTGGAGTAACAACTTTAATTCCACCTGTAAAGTCCCTTTTTTGCCATTGTATTGGGGTCCCCGGGCTCTCCACAGGTGTGATGAACTCCCAGGAGTCAGCACGTATCGCACTCAGAGCCACGATTTCTTACAGCGAAGGCCACGTGGCAGCATCGGCAAGGGGGAAAGGCAGAGAGTGGCATCTACAGGAAGGCAGGTGCAAAATCCCCAGTGGAGCCCCACGGGACACATTTAACTCCCTCAGAAACAAGTTGCAACCGTGCGTGAAGTGTCACTTACCAGGGAACACTAAGCACCCAGTTTTTCACTGGGGCAGGTCGCATAGCCACCTCTGCCTGGCCTGTACCCACACTCCAGACCCCAGAAAGAAGGTCTGGCAGAGACCACACTGTGAAACAGTTTAGTCACAGCGAGGCCTCTCTGTGGGCTAGGGAATGGTGGAACCCTCTGGTTCCACCCAGGAACCAGGACTCGTCAAGGGTTTGCTGACTGCTGCAACCACAGCAGGTTTGGACCAGAGTCCAACCAGAGTGGACTCGTCAAGGGTTTGCTGACTGCTGCAACCACAGCAGGTTTCCAGCCCAGGTTTCCAGCCCAGCAGAGGGTCAACCTTCAAGCGGGTCTTCCTCAGGCCAGCACGGCCTGCTGCGAGCACTCTTCCGCACAGTCATGAAATGTCACACACTCACAGGGTTAACGGTGACTGGGTGGGGGTGGACTGCCTCACACGCAAAACCCTTTTACTCGGATGCGTTCTCAGATCACTGCCCCTCCCCTCACGGCTGCCTGTGCTATCCCTGAGCGGACCTCTGGATTGAAAGTCCTCATGTTGCAACGCCAGGCCTCACACCTACCATCCTCGGTGCAGCACACGCAGTGCAAGGAGCCAGTGGCGATGGCAATGACCTTCTTCCCCTGTAGCCCTTGGACCTGCCGAGGTCTTCTGACATGATCGTCGGATCCATGGCCCAGCCTGTGATAGTCACCTTTGCCCCTGCACACAAGGACACGTGGAACTTCAAGCACAAGGTCAGCTCTATACCACCCTGCCCCATCCCGGTGGCACAAGCACCATTTCAGGACGCAGACCACAGCCCACCGCAAGAGTTATATTTCCGTCTAATAAAAGACAGTTAACGTAACTTCAAATGAACACTCTGGCTTTGGAGGGAGTAAATGAGCAGGAGCTTGCATACCAAGTATAAACAGTGCCAGATTTGGTAAGCGCGACAGAAAACTGGGATCCACATTCCACTTTCACCACTCCAAGGCCCGTGAGAGAGTCGATCTGGAGGGAAAAGGCTCAGTTAGAGTGGACTCGTCAAGGGTTTGCTGACTGCTGCAACCACAGGGACTGAACCCATCTAATAAAGAACTCTGGAAACCCTGACCCACGTGGACTATACAAGCCAACTTAAAATCCTGCTCCATATTATCAGGAGGACCAAGACACCTGGCTCTGAGGGACAGGTGTGACGCGCGGCCAGGAAGTCACACCACCACACCGAGGCCCAAGCATGTCGGCGGAAATGCTGAAGAAGGATCATTTTCCCCATAATCCACTTCTCTTCAGGGTGTGGGAGTCCCATTCTCCAGCAAGCCCTCCAGCCTCCTCAGTTCCCTGGGGGCCGCAGGGGGAGAGCAACAGGCAAAAAGGGGAGGAATGGCTAAGAGGACCAGGGTTCTGGGGGTTAATCCAATTAAATATGACTCATCTCCACCCCCATATGCTCAGGGGTTCAGACCCCTTATAGCCAGCCAGCACGTAAGGCTCCCTGTGGGGTTCACTTTATTAGTCATAGATTTTCCTCACCCATGGTCTTAATACCTATGTCTGTTCTAAGACTTTAGTTCTTATTTTTAATTTTAAATTTAAATTAATTAAAACAATTGATTCTCTGAGTTTGTGCTTCATGGCCAACCTGTCAAGATCACATCAGTAATAATGCTCATGCCCTCACAGTCCAAATCCTGATCCTGAAGGTGCCTTTGTCTAAAAACTTCCTTAGCCAATGAAGTCCTCAAAACATTTTCGTAAATATAGAAACCCCAAATAACCCTTAACACTTTGTGGTCCGCTCACGTATTCACATATTCACGTGTTCATCTAGTCTCCGGTTTTTCACGCCACGGTGGGTTTATTTGGAACTATTAGGAGCTATTTCTTTGCTCGTACTCAATCCAGAAGCTTTAATATCTATGCATTTAAAATTTCATTAAAATATATCCAGTAGTTCAGGAGCTGTGTGTGTTTTGAATGCTTATACCATTCATGCGGTGGCACAGAAAATAGGCGGCACACAAAGTGTTAACTGGTTAAAATACCTCCTGTCTGTAAGGGGAAAAGAGCAAGAGGTAATGACGAGGAGGCAGTGTGGGCCCCTGGCTTCCCAGCAGCCCCTAGCCAAATAAAGGGCACCTCCTGCCCAGGGAGCAGGGCTGCAGTACCCCCAGACCTGTCGCCGGCACAGCAGAAGGCATGCCCACACTGCCTGGACACCTGCCACAGATGCCAGCGCCTGCGCGGGAGCACGCTTCATTTTGCCCTTACATGATTTAAATTTAAACTTAAATAGCAGCACAGCTCTAGGAAGAAGAGCCATGTGGTCAAGTTCTTGTCCAATGCGAGGGGCCCTGGCTCACCAACTCCCGAGGCCACCTGGGCACACATGGGTCTCTATTCTGCATGTGTAGTCACTGAGCCCCAACAAGACTGGCTTCCAGGCCCACAGCAAAGCACCTCAGCTAAACTGCCAAGTCGTGTTCACACACTGGTTCACTAAGCAGGCAGCACTGTTCTGACACATCAATGAACTTAAGTCTGGCCAAATGCCCATTCACAGAGGCGGTTAAGGAATGGCCGGGCAGCAGGACTCGTGCCAAGCAAAGCCATCTGACGCCTGCAGCCTCTTTCTGACTTCTCACAGAATGCCCACTTAACACGGCATCTGGCTAAGCCACATGCAACCCTTTCAGCAAGCACCACTTTGTTCCAGAGCTACAAACCTCTATAAACTAAAAAGGTGTGAACGACTCATTATCCTTTCTTTCCAACGGTCTATATACTAAATAAAACCACAGGCTCAGTGGCACCCCACAGGATTCTATAATTTCCCGAGAGAACACAAACAGCACTCAAGTATCTTAATACCTTTGGGACTTTTGCTCACTTTTTACCCAATTACCCATTATAGTTCCTGTAAAGACAAAGACGAGGTCAAACTACTGAGAAATGTGAGAGGGGACAGGGTGGCAGGTCTGAGAGGACCCCTGCACTGTGGATGGTGCCAGAGTGACCTGAGACCCAGAGAGACCCAGCCCCACGGGTTCCGGGATCACCAGGAAAAGTGCCTTCTCCCTCGGAGTAAACAAATACCTTCATGGGCACTTTGCAGCCATCGCTGCCCCCTCTGCCAAGCTTGCCGTAGTCCCCGTCTCCCCAGGACCAGACGGTGTCATCGTCAGTGAGGCAGAGGGTCTGGGCATCGCCACTGCCACAGGCCACATCGATGACGCGGTGGCCCTGCAGCGCCTCCACCTGCAGGGGAGAGGTGATGGGGTCACCTGGCAGCAGCAGAAAGGCGGTTTACCAAAGCAAGGTCTGACAGAGCTAGGGCCCTTTCTGTGCATGGGTGCCTATCTTAAACCTTCACAAAAGACAGGGAATTTTAACAATCCCGTAAGACAAAACAGAAAACACATTTACCTACTTGAATTACAGTGCCCCCCTCCATCTGCTGCCCTGGGTTTCACTTACCCTCAGTCAACCATGGTCCAAAAGCATTATGGACAGTAAGATATTTAGACACCACAGTCACATGACTTCACTATAGAACGTAGTTATAACTGTTTCATTTCATCGTTAGCTATTGTCATTAATCTCTTACTGTGCCTAACGTTATGAATTAGCACTTATCACAGGATGTGTGTAGAGGGGAACAGCAGTTACAGCACATGTCAAGTTCAGCACTATCCAAGATTCCAGACACCCACTGGGGGTTGTGGAAGCTCTCTCCCCATGGGTATGGAGGGACTGCTGTGAACACACCCGCACTGCAGGAGGCAGGTGTCAGTGTGCACAATGAGCCAGTTAGGAAGCTGCCTATTCACACCACTGCCTCAACCCCAACACGACAGGCCCTTCCAGAAACCAAGGCATTGAAACAGATGCCATGTAATGCTTACTAACATGAATGAAAGAGTATTTCAAATACTGTCCTGTTTAAATGACCCATGGAAGACATGCCAAAGGATTTTATTTGCACCGAAATAAACCCTGTTTGTAAATAATGAGGCTCTGACAGGAAATACTTTCGGCCTTAAAAATTATGACAATGCAAGTTGACCCCACCCTCCCAAGGGGAGGAAGCCACACCAGGCTCCAGCACCTTCTCAGGTGCCTTCTCACCAGCTTTGGCTTTAACTGATCCTCACTGTCGCTATGTCCCAGGCGGCCATACCGGCCCTTGCCCCAGGTGTAGAGGTCCCCAGCTGCGGTGACGCAGGCGCTGTGGGCTCCGCCGGCAGCAACATCCACCACCTCGATTCCTCTCAGAGACTCAATGACCCGAGGGCGGTCACATGGACTGCAAAAGAGGTGATGAAATAGAACTCAAATACAGTTGTTGTTTTTCTTAATTTATTGTATTACTATATATTTTTTTAAAGATTTATTTATTTATGCATACAAGCTGGGGTACAGTCCAGAGGCGTGGGGCAGCGAGAGGGTTCACCAGAGACAGAGTGGGGAGCAGAACAGGCAGATAGACGGAAATACACTGCTGAGGGGAGCAGCGGGCAGGGCAGGAGAGGTCTGCCGCGCCATGTGGGAATCTCCCCAGCCGGGTGTCGAACTCGCATCACCGCTGCCGACAGTTCCACAGCGCAGCGCTTAACCGCTGCGCCACCGGGGAGGCCCTGTATTACTATATTTTTATGATGACAACATTGGTTTATAATACTGTCTATAATTTAAGGAAATGGCTCACACCCACCACCATCACAGTTTTAGTCTTAAATACTTTTTGACAAAGTGCCCAAAGTCACCACTTATTCAGGTGCTCCTCACTTATTCAATTCATGCCTCTCAATCTATAACCTTCAAATCAATTGTTAAATCAGTCAAGAAGAACCACGCAAACCTGAACTCAAGATTTCATAACTTCTTACCAACCTCCCTTTCTACAAGCTCCCCCACTGCCATAAAGTAGATGTCCAGTCTGAATCAGAGCTGGAAGACACTGCCCATATGTGGACCAAGTCTGGCCCAAGGCCTGTTTATCAAAGGCTAGTGAGCTAAGAATAGGTTTTTACATTTTCAAAGGGTTGTTTAAAAAAAAAAAGCAGAGACATATAGAACAGAGACGGATGTGGCTAGCAAAGCCTAATCCTTACTACCATCTGGCTGGCCCGCTACAGAACCCAGCTGCCCGACTTCTATAATCAGCGTGTCATTTAAGGGGTTTTACTGTATGAATGTCAACTTATTATTGAGTTTTGAAAGCTCTTTATAACAATTTTGGTTATAAGACTTCAGTGAAACATGATTGTAAAAACGCTTTCCCAGTCTGTAGCACGTCTTTTCAATCTCTTAACAAGTGTCTTTCGAAGAAGTTCACAATTTTCTGAAGTCTAATTTATCATGTTTTTCTTTAATAGATCATGTTTTTGGAGTTCTATCTAAAAATTTATGCATGGTCTAAGGTTACAAAGGTTTTCCTCTCATGGTTTCTTTACAAGTTTTTAGTTTTAGGTTTTAATTTGTGACTACAAATTTTGAGTTAATTTTAGATGCAGTGCTAGACAAGAATTTAAGTTCACTGCTTCCATGCCATTAACCAATTGTTCAAAACCATTTGTTGAAAAGACCACCTCTTCTCCAATAAATCTCCTTTGTATATTTTCCTGAGTTGTACACATTGGGAAGTACGCCATCTGGAAGCTTTCCACAGGCAGTGAGGAGGAGCGGTCTTTAGAATGCACATCGCTGTTTCCCGTTTCTCCTCATGGAAATGCTTTACTGCCCACGTCTTTGGTGCTACTGTGCCATCTATTTGGTCTGGAATGTTCCAGTTACTCGAACTTGGAGGGAGTTCTCACTGATTTCTAAAAATTATGTTTTTCAAATTAGTTTGGTTTAAAAATAAAGTTTGATTGCTTTGTTCAAAAAAACTGTCATTCATGTGTCTCCCCTCACTCATGGCATTTCCTCTGTATTGAGAGTTTCAGTATCATGTGTTATCAAAATGCCAGATGTGATTCACTAGATGACTAAGGATCAGAGGGAAGGGACTTAGAGGAGAAAAACAAAGGAAGCTTATCATACTTAGCACTTAGAAATCAATGTGCTTAGAAATCAAAGTGCTTAAAAATCAAAAATGATTTTTCTCCCAATAAGGGGTTCATGTAGGCAAACCCAGACAGTGGCACAAAAACTTCTTTCTGCCAAATGAGTTGTTAACATTTAGTTTGAATAAACTATAAATGTTGTGCTGAAAATAAAATGCCAATACACTATGCCAGCATTAAAACAAATGAGAAAAGGAAAACATAACACTGAAAATGATGTTTTCATGTAATACCTTCTGTTGCCATGCCCCAGTTTCCCATCTTCTGCTTCACCCCAAGAATAAACTTCTCCTTCTGAAGAGAGGGCAAGACAGTGTTTTCCTCCCGAGTTCACAGCTACTTTCTTAATAAATACATGCTGAATGGACTCAAGTAACGTTGGGGTAGACACCGACTCTGTCCCTCCAATTCCGAGTCTGCCGCCAGCACCATACCCAGTGGCGTATAGCTAAGACAAGAGAAAGGAATGCAGACATCAGATTTTGTTCTAAGTATGCCAATATTTAAGTGATTAATAAACCCAATCAGTGCTCTAGACATCCGCATCACAGAGAAATTACATTTAAAATTACAAATCACGGGAATGTTTAAGACTTTATTTGTCCTTTATCAAAGCTCTAAAAATGCCTCAGGGACTTCTGTGTAACTTTTTGAAAGTGGACTACACCTAGTGACTGGCTTTAAGGAATGGAATATGGCAATCGGGGTGGACTGTCACTTCTGGATTAGGTCACACAAGGCTGTGACTTCTGCCTTGCTATCACTCTCTTGTTTCCTCCCTCACTTATTCTGACAAAGCTGGTTACCATATTGTGAGATGACAAAGGACTGAAGGCAGCCTCAGTCAACAGCTCAGGAGGAATCCTCCCCAATACAGCCTCCAGATGATTACAGCCTGGCGAGAGATTCTGGAATGGAAGACCCAGCTAAGTCACTGGTCCAAAGAAATGGCCAGTTAATACATGTGTATGTTTTAGGTTCAACAGAAAACTAATATTGTACCAAACAGACAAGGAATTCCATGAGGATCACAATCAAGATCCTGGATCTCCCAAAAACCCCAAACAAAATATTCACAAACACAAACCACAAAAATGTACCCTGACTGAGTTGGGTTTCTTCGAAGAATGTGAGACTGTTTAATATAACAAAACTAGTTAATCCATTCACTATATTAAGCTACTTAAAGAGAAAACATCCGTAAGAATACTTTCTTTTAATGTAGAAAATGTATCTAATAAAAGTCAATACTCATTCCTAAAAAGAAAGAGAAGAGAACTTTCATAACATGACAAAGGATATCTACCAAACCCCACAGGAAGAGTATGAAATGTTTAATCAGTGTTTCTGGAACAAGACAAAATCAGGTCCCACCATCACCACTCCTGTTCACTATTACATCACAACCCACCGATGGATGTGAGTTTTCTGTCTCCCACACAAATGGTGGTGGTGCAGGGGGGAGACTGAAAATGGCGAATGGAAAGAGTAAAAATTTATTTACAGATTATGGCTCTCTATGAAGACGAAAAATAATCTTGAGATACATAAAAACTAATAGAATATGGTAACCAGATATAAATGTCAACCATTTCTACACACCAGCAATAATTGTTTTAAAAGACAGCATTGAGAGCAAACAATAAAAAACACCTCACAGTGATATGCAAACAACTGCAATACACTTACGCATATAGATTGCACTTCAAAATAAAAAAGTCGTAAAACATACACCGTGTAAACACAACATAAAACATAACTCAGGATCCTACAGAAAGGACTTCAGAACTCTAACTGGTTCCAGCACACCATGAGAATTTCTGATCTTGAGATAATTCTATTTCAGCAGAATCCTTCCTCCTCCCACGAGAAAAACAAAGCCCCTACATGGCAAGAGCCGCCTCTCGGTCTGCAGGTCAGCAGGACACAAAAGATGCGCCATTACCTTCCCATCAGCTGTCACCGCGAAGAGTGTCTGCTCTCCTCCAATTAACTGCACGGGTCTGAGAGTAGCCAGGGCTTCACACGGAGTGGGGACTTTAACTTTTGCACCTTCGATGCCCCCAAGCTGCCCTCTATGATTATGTCCCCATCCATAGATGGTTCCACTGCCGCCAGCAGAGAGAGTCCAGTCATCTGGTCGCCTACAACAAACATCAAGCCAACAAGTGACGTGGGAGAGAAGCGCACGTGAGACATCTTTCTCTCACAAAGGTTATCTCTTGTTTCTGATGTAAGTACCTGTTCATCCACTGCACCAGCTGCTCATCCTGTTCTCTTTTAAAAATGTCGTGGTTCTCATGGAGAACATCCATGTTTTCACTGTCTGCCATAAGTTCACGAATTTTCTTAGCCACCTAAGCAACAGCATGATGAGATTAAAAGTCAAACACACATCTCTCAAGAATAAGACAAATAACATTAAGGTAAGAAGACAGGAGGAATCTCCATGTGGGAATAGAAGGGATGCCAAGATCATGATTTTATGGTTAATAAGCAAAGCTAACGTGATCTTTTTTTTTTTTTTTTTATTCATACATACAAGCTGGGGTACAGGCCAGAGGCGTGGGGCGGTGAGAGGGCTCACCAGAGACAGAGCAGGTAGCAGAACATGCAGATCAGAAATACACTGCTGAGGGGAGCAGCGGGCGAGGCAGGAGAGGTCTGCCGCACCATGTGGGATTCTCCCTGGCTGGGCGCCGAACTCGCGTCGCCGCTGCCGACAGCTCCGCAGCGCAGCATTTAACTGCTGCGCCACCAGGGAGGCCCAAAGCTAACGTGATCTTATCAAGTCAAAGATATCAAAAAATGTTGAGTATCACTGAATCTTTAGTTTACTAAAAAGTAAACTTTAACTTAAAAGCTCAGTGTCCATTTACTCATCTCTCACTAGTTGTCTCACCCAGTGCACAACGTACCCCAGAAGTACTGCCTGCAGACATGTATCTGTGAGGGGAAGGGCAGCTGCCCAGCCTGGCCTGATACTGTCACCCAAGGACACGACAGCAAACACAGAGCAACTCTGCGAGCAAGAGCCTAGGAGCAAGGTGCAGGCCACACAGAAGCCCCTGGATGTGTCCCCAGTGAGACGCCGAAAATCTCTTCCTAACACATTGTGTAAAATGTCAGGGGGAAAGGTAGTAGAGCTGAACTGGAGGTGAGATGCCAGATGAATATCCCTGCTCTATGGGTCAAGCAAATGTTTCTTAATAAAAAAAAAAAAAGGGGGGTGGGAGGGAGGTATTGCTTGGCAAGATGAGTATTTCTCTGTCTCATAATACTGTTATTTTTTTCTTTTAACTAGAGCAGATTGTTTTTGCATTTCAAAAGTGATCCCAAAACCAGGTACAATACCTCGTCGAGAAACAGGCGGGGCAATGGTGTTCTCTTGTCCAGGGCCACAGCCACGCGGGAGGCCATGCAGTACCGTCGGAACCACGCCCACTTGTGTGTCTCAGCACAGCAAGGGAGAGTGTCTAGCTCCAGGTCACAAGCAAGAGCTACCAGTACCTGCAGCCAGCAAAAATGAAAACAAAGGGACACTGAGAAATGCAGTGAACGCTCTACTTCACCAACACGTGGTGCCAGAGACGCAGGCTCTATAAGTCCCCACTCAGGAGCCCCTTGCCCTAGGCTGTCACCCCCAGCAAGTGTTTCATCATCACCAGGGGTGTGGATTACCCCTACTCGGCTCCTAGCCATGCACCTGCTACACAGGGCCTCAGATTCTCAACTGCGACAACACTCAGGCCAACTAACAAGACCCCTCTCAAAACTTGCTATTAATTAAACTACAAGGACATAAATCACAGGATCCTTTCTGGAAATCTTCCTCATTCCACAGGAGCAGCACCTACACCTGCCCTCGAGGCCTGAAATGGAAGGCACTGCATGCACTGGCTCTGTGCCCCGCCTGCACCCAGGCCCCATCACCCCGAGTAGTACCTTGAAGAACGGGCTGTGGAGCAGCTGTTTGCCACCTCTCACAATAGGATCTTCATATTCAAACTGCCTTTGCAAAGCTTCTGGAAGGCCCTTCACCAAAGCAGCAAGAGCACTGCCTGAAAAACTCTAAAAAACAACAAAATCACAAGAATCCAAACTGCAAGGGATATGAGTGTTTTGTTTCAATGAGTCAAAGGTTTGATTACACTGATACTATTCTCCCTAAAATAATACATCATGATACTCAAATATGAAAAAGCTAAAAGAGCATAACAAACCTAAAATAACAAGCCAGAGTTTAAAATTCACCTCCTGTATGTTGGGTGTCGCTTTCAGTAAAGCCACTTCCATGGACCAGCCCCTTTCTGGCCTAGGGCTCCACCTCTTCTATGGCTAGGCCCAGGGGCCTGTGAATAGTGAGGCCTCTCCCAACAAAACTAATGTGCTGAGTCCAACGGACACCCTACGCTCAGCGCCATCAACACGTCACTATTTCTAAAATAAAAGTCCAGTCTGGACTCAGTACGTGTAGCAATGTACGGAGGTCTGAGGTGACAAAGGCTACCTTATTCTTAAGTGAAACTTCAAAACTCCTTCAGGTTCAAATTACTGGTTCAAATTATTACAATATTTTATTCCCAAAGGGCCAAATGTCTGGTAACAGTAAAGTTCCATACCAAAGCTCGTGTTTCCCCGTCACTATCTCCAAGCAACCTGTTTATGTTGATTGACTGCCCAAATTCAGTGGTAAGCAACTTCCTTAGTCTTTGAAGGGCCCACATTCTGTGACTGGCAGCTGAAATGGGCAGACAGAAAACATCAGAAGCTTGACCAATTTTCCCAACAAGTAAGACAGATATAAGCAAAAAAGGTGCCCCTTACCTAAGGCACTCAGCTGCGCGCACGCTGCAAGTGACGCGGCAAGGCGAGGGACGATGCTTCTGTTGGAGGCCAGGTTGAGCCGGAAGTCTAACAGACAAGTCACCAAGTCCATGGACGGACAGGAGAGGACGCATCGGTCAGAAAGGAGGTCTTTAGGCCCTGCGGAATGAGCACTGTAAACATCCCTGTGTTGGACAGGGCGAGGGCTCCCCCATATAGAGATTCACACACATCTGACCAACAAGGTGTGGCCTTGTCCATCTGGATGTGCTTGTCGAACCACAATGGTCCAAGTCACACAACAAGTCTTTGTACAATGACATTTTATGTGACAATTCAACAGCCTAAGAACTGTAACCAGCAATGGTTCCTTCCGTGTTGGGAGAAGATGATGGTGGCCCCTGAACACTGGGCAGTTCTGCTCCTCGCTGCAGTGGGGGCTTGGGAGGCGCTGGTGCCCACACAGCAGGAGAAGGCAGGACCAGAGCACTACATGACAACGGGGTGTGTATGTGCAACTTGTTCGAATCACTTAGCCTTGTCGGCCACAACCCTCCTTACCTGCAGCTGGCATGATGGGGTAGACCGTGAAGCGCCAGCCCCACCCGTTCACCGACCCATCGCTGATGAACTTCCATTTCAACTCATCCCCTGGGATACGCAGCTCACTGGACCAGTCGGACCACTCGCGGCCTAGTGGGGAAAAACAGACCTGGGTTATGTTCATGCCATCATCTGATCAACACTATTTCACACAGAAAGCAAAATCATTCACACCAGGCCTGAAAAACAGCTGGCTCCACCAACCCAGGCTACCCCAAGTTTAAGTTTACACCACTGTAGGTGAGTCACATTTGAATACACCCATTGTACTGTGAAACTTGCTGTATTTCACAGTTGAATAACTTCCTGTTCCCTCCTTAAGTCTCAAGCGAGAATGAAGCAGCAGCACTTCACTCCGGCAGCGTTGGCAGTGCTGGTCTACACAGGCGCAGGCGGCAGCCCGCTGAGCCCCCCGCTCATACCTGACCGCACGGAGACGATCCTGTTGACGCCGTCCATGACGGTGAGGGGGTCATGGCGCCGCTCTGTGGAACACTGCCGGTCAAACTCCACCCTGAGTCCTTCTGCGCCTGGAGGCCAAATGGAGCCTGCCTTCAGGCGGGGGCGTAAGGAGGAGGCCTCCAAAGCTGGGTTTTGGTGACTAAGGCATCGCCTGATAATTGTTAAGCCAAACATTTATTTTCCATGTTTTTCTGCATCATATTTTATTTGGCAAAAGAAAAAAATTTTTTTCTTTTTTCAGAAAGGGGGGAGAAAATGATGCTACAATAACTCGGTAGCTCTTTCCCATCAAGCAGCAATGGCGGCTTCTATGGCTGTAACTAAAGAAATGAAGCCGCTCCACAGCAGAGCCCGCCGCCTCCCCGGGGCGACAGGTGTACCTGGGATCTTCACGGTGCCGCTGGAGGAGGTGTCGTCCGTGTAGGGGTGGCTGCTCTCCACCACCACCGGCTGCGAGGACAGGCGGCCGCTCTGTGAGTCTGTGGCTACGTCCTCCAACTCAGTGACACAGAGCTCCAGCAACATATCTGCCACCTGGGGGGCAGTGGGAGACAAACGAAGTCGACACCTTGAGCCCTGCATGCCTTTGTCCTCTCGATCTTTCCACAGGGACAGGGTGGCAGAGAAGAGGAGCCAGAGCTGGAGAAACCTCACTCCTGTCAGGGCTCAGCTTCTGTGCCTCTGGATAAAGGCTGTAAAGAGCTCGAGAGGGGGCAGAAGCGTGGAGATGCCCTGTAGACGAGTAGCCAGGGGGTGCCCAACACACGAGACACTCGCTACGTGCCAAATGGCAAAACCAAATGACTGTGATGGCCACTGCTTCTCTTTATGCCAAAATGAGATTTCTTCCTAGTGAGGAAAGTCTGCCTCAGGAACAAAAATACCAAAGAGAAGAACAGGTGGCAAAAATAGCTAAGGTCCTAGAAGGAACGGGGCCTCCATTAGGAGAGGCTGAATGGATGGAGAGGATCCACGAGGCCAAGCAGGGCAGGTGGAGGGTCTGCAATGAGGAGCTACTAACAGCAACGCCACGGGGGTTTCTCTGAGTGAGCCCCCTACCGTATCTTCAACAGTCCATAATGCCTTATTTCATCTTAAAATTTCAGTGGTTCACCCATTTAAGCGGTTAGTACTGGTGATTATAAACTACTTGGTATTTTTTTTAATGAGAATGTTATTAACAGCAGTAATACTTTAACCTCCACATCTTTTAGTTCAGAAAAGAAACTATTCTCTACTCTGTACCTTTCAGGAACAAAGAATTATTTTTCTCTATTTTTTTCTCACAGCTAGATAATAAACTGACTGGCTTAGTATACAACTTTACTGTATACTAGAACTGGCAGGATTACTGCCATTAAGGCACCATCATGTAATCATCATTATAAATGCAAAAGCCTCTTCCTTTAAGAGTCCCACAAGGATTAGGTTAGGGAAGGCCATAAGAGTAGCCTCTTGCTACTGCCAGGCCACTTGGAAGATAATCATATCTTTCCATCTCCCCTTTAACTGGGGGCACACGTCACTGAGCCACAATGCTGGTATCACCAAACTCCCACTGCAGATCCCCTCCCACAGGGGTCTTCTGTACTTCAGAACCTTCCTCTGCAAAGTCTTTCATTCCAGGAGAGGGGGAAAAGGGGGTCACAGATGTGGCGCTACCCTTAGAGCATACGGGGTCCAAGGTCATTGCGCCCACTAGCATCCTGAGGGCCCTGTGTCCCTGAGGGAGTACCAACCTCCTGGAGCCTCAGTTTCTCATCTGTAAACAAAAGGGAACACCTACCCTCCTACTGAGAGAATGCACCGAGCACCACCTGGCAGTTCTGTCTACAACAAATGCTCAGCGTTATTATTTTAAATCCATGTTTTCCCACCACATTCATTCCTCTCACAAATGCGAGGAACTTACAAAAAAGTTAATATTGCTGGTAGCAAATATGCCAAGTAACTTACCTCAAAAAAATTAGAAAGCAGGAAACCTGTAACTTTTCAGTTCTTCCTGAATATGGTTGAAAAATAACAAGCCCCTAAAACATCTACCAAATCATTTACTATGTTTTCAAGATCATTCAACCGTACTTAAGCACTCACAGTGTGAGTGCTGGTAATGGGGCCACAGGAACACAGACGACATAGCCACACAAGGCATGTAGCTGCAGACATGCTGGCACACGGGGATGGAAAAGCAGAACAAGGCCACAGTTCCAGAGACATCTACGAACATTAGGACTGAGCTATCCTAGTCATCAGATACATGGATACTCTGCTATGGACTTTAAGCTCTAGACTGACCACTGATATGTGAGGTATTCAAATTTAAATTAAAGTTGAATAAAAACTTTTGGTTCTAAGAAGCACTAGTCATATTTCAAGTGTTCAACCGCTGACATAGCTGGTGACTACCACTTTGAAAGGCTACTACAGTGGATGCGCAGAACACAGCATTCCCACCACACTGGTGCTCAATACAGAGATTTCCACCACACCAGATGGCTCAGTACAGAACATTTCTACCCCAACAGAAAGCCACCGAATATTAAAATCTATTTTAAAGCTGTAGTTAAATAGTGTGGTGGTACTGGCGCACAAAGAGTTAGACTAGTGGGACAGAAGAGTCCATAAATGGAAATGGACCCAAAAAACAGGAGTTAAGAATATGATAAAAGCAGTTTTCCAATCACTCAGAAAAGGGCAGAATATTTAATGGATGATGTTGGGGTGAGTTGTTTGCCACCCAGGAAAAAATTAAGTTGGATCCCTGCTTTATACATCAAGATAAATCCCAAATTGCTCAAAAATAAAAATGTAATAAATGAAATCATAAAAACGCTAAGAAATTTGAGGAAACTATTGAAAAGAACAGCATGTAGGTTAGTGTCATTTGGCACAATACAAAATCCAGACATTGCACATGAGAAAAACAAAACAAGCAGATCCAACTATGCTATAAAACAGAAATTATTACCTGGCAAAAAAAAAACCCCACCAAAATAACGTCAAAGACAAACTGAGAGGAACACTAAGCCCCTCTGATAGAGAAGACACCTGTTTTACAGGAGTCCTCCTAAACGACTGGACACTGGGATGAAATCGAGCACAACAGAAGGCGTGTCAAAGCAGCGTCGCGTGAAAGAAAGCCCGCAGCCTGACCTGTAGCTCACCTGGGGGTAGGCAGTACCCATGCCGGACAGCACAGCGGAGAGCACGTCCCTGCCCCTGTCCCCCGCCCGGCTGCACACGGACAGCTTGAGCAGGTCCACCACCACCCGGGTGTCGTCAGCAACCAGCAGACTGGTGAACTCATCCAGGGACTGAGGTTCTGGGCCTGATGTTTTGTTCTGGCTTTCAACATCCTAAAAAATGCCAACAATTAAAATGAGGAATAATATGTTAAGAGATAGTCAGTTACCCATACTCTCAAAGCATGCATAATGCCACTGGCTGAGTAAGGGACTTTCATGAGGCATTTAAGACCGTGAAGTACCAGGTTAAGAAACAACAGGCCCCTAAAATCTCTACCACCAGGAACTACATTTTCAAGACTAAATAATTGTTTTACAAATTACTAACGGGCCTCCCTGGTGCCGCAACAGGTTAAGTCGCAGCACTATGAAGCTATCCAGAGCCACTGCAGCACGAGTTCGATCCCCGCCCAGCGAGCCAACCCACATGGTGCAACAGACCTCTCCTGTTTCACCTGCTGCTCCCCTCAGCAGTGTATTTCAGTACATCTGCCTGTTCTGCTCCCCACTCCATCTCTGGTGAATCCTGTCACCCTCCCCCCACACCTCTGTCCTACACCCCAGCTTGTAAATAAATAAATCTTAAAAAAAAAACACACACACACACACACAAATCACCAACAGCATCTGTACAGAAGGAAAGCCCTAAAGTACAAAGAAATGACAATTTATGCAGTGATCAAGTTGTATCTTAGATTTACATCACAGGGAGAGGCGCGGAATGAAGTCTCACCACGTAAAATCAATCCCCAGCCATATGATAAGCTTGGGAATTTCTATCAACTCATCTTGTACACTGAATTTTAATATATTTTGTCAAGACACTCTCCATAATTCTTTCCTAGAATCTTATTTAAAATGACTTGGTGGCATGTAACACATTATCAGTCAGTTCTTATTCCTTGGGTTCTTTGCAAAATACATTAAAATAAAGAATCTTTCACTTTCCATTCATAGCACATCAGCTAAAACATCACTAGGACCATTTATCTCTTTCTCTTCTTCGCAGCAGGAAGAAGCTGCTTGTTTGCCTTTGACAACATCACCCTCAACCTCATGAGGGTGCCCTGCCTGGGAGGGCCCACAGCCGGTGCCCGCCACAGAAGCCCCTCCTGAGGGCTGACACTAGGGTGCAGCTGAGGAAAGAAACAGCCACCAGAGCTGCGAATCCCCAAGGCTGGGCCTGGAGGGAGTGGGACTCACTGGGCCTCTGCACTGAGCATGGAGCACCCAGGCCCCTCCAGGTGCCCAGGAGGAATCTCACCCACAGGATGAAGACGAGAACTCTGCCTCGCTCTGGGGTGCTTCTGACAAAAGCAACGGCTAAAGAACTACTCCATGTTGAAGACTAAAGAGACAACACACAGCATGGGCTGAGTGTACCGATAAAGAATACCACCAGACAATGAGCAAAACCGAGGGTGTGTGGATGAGGCGATCCTGGATCGTTGTCCTGACGCTACAAAAACGTGCACTGACACCGTGAGGAGGATCATGCCCTGCTGCTCTCTCACCAGGCGCTCAAAACCGCTACCGCGTAGAGAACCTAGGCGAGTGGTGTCAGGGAGCACATGCTGTGTTCCAGTTCTATGTACCTCTTCAGAAATTTCTGTGTACATTTAAGATTATTTCAAAAGAAAATATTGTAAAAAAAGAAAACCGCCTGACCTCTTTGGTTTTGGTCAAGGTCTCTGCAATGATGCTGGCAGCTCCTGGGTCATCTGTCACTGGAATAAAAGGTCGAGAAGAAGCTGAGGAAGCAGACGGGGTCACGGCAGATGGGGTCACAGCATCCTCGGAAGAGATCATCTAGTTTAAAAATACACAAGAAGAGGGAAAACTCAGCATGGCACACTTCCCACTTAAGTCCAAAGAGTCATAAAACCATTTGGACCATCTGGAATATTCCAGATTTTTTAAAAGGTAGCAAGGCAGTTATCCCAACAGCTATCCCCTCCAGTGGCCTCTAAGTTTTGCAAAGTCAAGCAAATTCATATATCCAGGGACATGTATGAACATTCACAACAGGTCACACAAAGAGTAAAATAAACTCACATTTTGTCATTTGGGTTTCTCCCAAAAAATACTTTTCAAAAACTTTGAGCTTCAGAATTACAGATAAAGGACTGTGGAATTGTATTTATCAATTTTTTTAATAATAAATCTATTTTCATTAAAGTGTTAACAAAGCTCCTACAAATACAGTATTTTCCCGCTCAAGCCAAAAATCATGGCATAGGTAAACACTCTGAGTTATAGGAAAGAGTGACTTCTACTTTTCTAGACGCAAGCAGCAGCTCTCTTTCTGATCTAATAGAACTTTACTGGTTTGCCATTTATTTTTACCTCTCCTCTCTTCTCTTGCCATGGATTTGGACTCAGTCTGTCTTCGACGTCAACGGTGAGCACACATTCCTCTCCATTCACAGGACTGGCCAAGGCAGATGCATCAGAAGGGGGTGCCGAGGAGAAGGAGGGACACTCCACCGGGGACATCATGCCCGCTGGCATCAGGGCCCCAACCACCGCATCTCTGTGAGAAGAGAAAGCCAGGCCTGTAGTGCGTGCCACTCACCCGTAGGACGGCAGCCAGAAACGGGAACTGGCTCTAAGGGACCAAAGGCTATTACTACATATTCATCAGCTACCAGCCATCCAATACAATGTCTGCCCCTGATCTGATGGATTTGAACCACCGCAGTGATGACAGGTGGCTGAGAGGGCCTAAACCAAGGACCTGCAGCAGCAAAACCAGACCAAAACAAAACATGCAAAACCGAAGAACCAGACCAGATGAAGCGTCTGGATTTTCCTAAGAATCTTTCTGAATTATCATCAGAGCCTGTTCACTGAAAATTGTGTACCAAGGTACCTCAAACAAGGCGGC
Source organism: Scalopus aquaticus (assembly GCA_004024925.1). Taxonomy (NCBI): domain Eukaryota; kingdom Metazoa; phylum Chordata; class Mammalia; order Eulipotyphla; family Talpidae; genus Scalopus; species Scalopus aquaticus. Next base: position 92,012 of record PVIJ01002185.1, on the reverse strand, counting down.
AAGAACTAAATGATTTCTCGGTGTCTCAGCAGGCCTTTACTTTGAAACTAAGGATGTGGGTACTTATTTCTACTCATCAGATCCCCGATAGCATCAATGATACCACATGATAGCTTGCTTAGGTTGTGAGAACACACAACATGTATTAGAAAAGATGATACTATAAAACTTTTCCTTATGTGTTTGAATGAAGAGAATGAAAAGTGGTTTTGAATATTACTAAAAATTAATGTCAACTAATTGTTCCTGTCATTTCCCAATGATTAATGCTTAGAATTTACTGGTCATAAAGAATAAAGAAATTATTTGTCTTGACTTTCTGATTCCTATTTCAAAGTCCACCGAAGAAAGCATAAAGACATCATCATCAAGATGTAAAGGACCTAACATGCAAACTATTTAAAATGCACATTCTCAAGAGACATCTGATGAATAAAAAATTACAAACTCCTAAAGGCTGCACAATTGCAGGATTTCAAAAGTGAGCAAACAAGCCTACCTGGCATACATGATTTGCAATGCCGTAAGTATATGAGATAAGGCCTGCTGCTTGGCCAGATTTCCATCCAATGACAGGAGAATCTTGGCAAGAGAAGGGCGGTTTGGCTTAGAGTTACTTGCACCACTGATTTTATTACTGGAAGCAGAAGAATCGGCATCTGAAGGAACACCTGAAAACAGAAAATAAAATTTGAGTTCAATTTTTAAAATCATAGTTTGCTCTACTTCTGTTTGCTTCATTTCTGTCACCTTCCAGTTTAGCTCCAGAGCACAATACAAAGAAGAAATTTTAAAATACAGGAAACTGAATCAAAAAGAAAATACAACATATCAAAATTTGTGAGACACAGAGCTAGCAGAGCTGAGAGGGAAACTTACAGTGCTGAGTTTATATGAAGAAAGAGAATGGTCTCATATTAATCATTTACGCTCTCAACTCAAGAAACCAGAGAAAGACTATCAAACCTAAAGAAGCATAAATAAATAATGAACAAAGAATAGAAACCAATAAAACTGGAAAGGAAAAAAAGAAAAAGAAAAGATAAAGGACAGAGAAAATCAAAGAAATAAAAAGCAACAAAACCAAGCGAAGTTTATTCCAGGTATGCAAGACTGGCTCAAAAACCTGTACAGAAATATGCATATCAGGCTTACTTGCACTAGCCAAAAACCAGTAATAATCCAAATGTCCCTGTAGCATGTGAATCATGGAAGTGACTCAGTAATAACAAGAAATCAACTATTAGTCCATGTAAAACTCAGATGAATCTCCAGAAAAGTACACTGAATGGAAAATGGCAATTTCAAATACATACACACAATGTGACATGAAGAGCTATAAGAACACCAATATGGAACCACTGAGTAATGTAAACTGGGAAGAATGCCCTAGAAAGAAAACAGCACAGGAAGGCTAAGAAGGTTAAGGAGCAGTCCTAGTTCAGAGCTAGTTCTGAGGATGCCAGAAACCTACATTTCAGTTACTTATCAAAGCAGGTGGCATTGAAGATGACAGGTGCGCTCTTGAAAGACAGAGGGGGAAAATTTTACATTAGAATAAGAGAGATAAAATTCCCTTTAAAAAATGATCATATTTCTGTACACCTACAGAAGTAAATTGAATATTTCTACATAAAAGCAAAGAACATTTTTTAAATACCACTTAAAAAATTATGAACAATATAAACTACCTAGGGATAAATACAGCAATATTTATACACTGAAACTATAAATTACTGCTGAGAGAAATTAAAGTCCTAAACAAACAGAGAAATACTACAGTTATGGGTTGGAAGATTCAACATTGGAATGATGTCCATCCTCCCCCCAACTGGTCTATAATCAATAAAATCAAAATCCCAACTAGGCTATTTTATAAAAATTGACAAGCTGAATCTAAAAGATATATATGGAAGTGCAAATGGCCTAAAATACCCAAAACATGTCTGAAAAAGAATAGAGCTAAAAAAAACTACCACAGCCTGAATTTGGGTAACTTATAAAGTCACAATAATCAAGATAAAGTGGTACTGGCATAAGGTATACAAAAAAAACAATGAAAGAGAACCAAGTGCCAGAAATCCATACACCTACACATGAACAATTGGTTTTTGACAAAGGTACAAAGGTAAGCCAACAAAGAAAATATTTTTTCCAACAAATGCAACTGAAACTGGTCATTCTCACACACACACACACAATGAATATTCAATCCACACCTTACACCAGATATAAAATTTACTCAAGATCAAGCATAGGCCCAAAAAATATACAAAACTATACAAGTTGTACAAGAAAACACAGGAAAAAAATCATTAAGATCTTGAGTTAGGCAAAGGCTTTACAGGACTAACACCTAAAATGTAAGGCATAGAAGATAAAAATGGAAAACAGGACTTATTCAAAAATTAGAAATTCTACTCTTTAAAATTTACCTGTGAAGGGAAATGAAGATAAGCCATATTGGGAGAAATTATTTACAAATTATGTATCTAACAAAATATCTGTAACCACAATATATAAAAAACTCTCAAAACTCAGTAATAAGAAAATAGCCTACAAAAAATACATTTGGCTGGTAAATCAGCAAGATGCTCAGCACCATTAATCATTAGGGAAATGGTGGTAAAACTACTAAAACTACTAAAATAAAGACTAACCACACAGTGTAGACAAAAACACAGACCATCAAGAACTCTGGTGCTACCACTTTGCAAAACCAGTTTGTAGGTATCTTAAGAAGCTAAACATACACCTAACATATGATCCAGCCATTCCTCTCCTAGGTATTTACCCCAGAGAAATGCAAGTGTATGACAAATGAAGACCTGGACACAAATGTTCATAGCAATTGTATTAGTATAGCCAAGAACCACCCAAATTTCCATCAATAGGAGAAAAGATCAACTGCAGTACATCCAAAAATGAAATACTATTCATCACCGAAAAGAATGAATAAGCAAAATGGATGAGCCTCAAAATAATTATGTTGAGTGGAAAAAGTGAGATTTTTTTTTAAAGTACTTCTGTATGGTAGCAGTATATAAAACTCTAAAAATCGCAAACTGAAAGACAGTCACAGAAACAAGTTGGTGATTGTAGGAAGTAGGGGAGGAGGTGTGTCACATGTCAAAGCAGATGGCAATTACACTTACAGTATGTACAGTTTAGTGTATGCAAATTATACCCTGAATATTAAAATATCAAGCCAGCCAGCACAGCACCCCTACGAGCCACCGTGTGCCCATGAAGTTGTCTCTGTTTGTGTATGTGTACAGCACTGGCAGAGGGGGCGTGATCAAAATACAAGAACCAGCACCACACTTTCTGTGCAGGTTTTCATTCTGGCCTGCAGAATCACAGCAGAGAGCCCATGACTGTCCTGTGACTTGGTTCAAGAAAGCAGTTAAAGTCGCTCTACAACGTCTAGTCTGGTGACCCTGTTAAACACCCCATCTAAGATGTTGCTGTACCACAGAAAAGGGGCTTGCAGAAAACACAAAATGTGTGTTACCTAAGTAGGAAGCACCTAAAGGGTCTCTTGCAGTCTGGAAGAGGACGGGCTCGTGAACAGAGGGCGTCGCCACGTCAACGGTTGTCCACGCCACGCTGTGTGACGACCCACAAGCCACGCGTGTGATCTTCTGGCCGTCTAAGCCTTGCACCAGGGTGGGCTTTCTATTCACAGTGGTGGTGCCATTGCCCTGCTGGCCATGGTCATTATCACCCCAGGCATATACCTGTTACGGGAAAAGAAAACTTGAGGATTTCTCAACATTTCAGAACATCTTAAATTTACTTCACAGTGTTTACAATCATGGTACTTAAATGAACAAACTCTCAACTTCATCATTTTAAACAAAGGTATATGTGTACTGTAATTCTAAGGCGAATTTAACTGAAAATTCATGTCGCTGACTATAAACAAGTATTTACCTAATAGAACTGCCATTAATTCCTCTAGTCTGGTTTGCTATAGGAAATTTCAAATAAGGGCAGTCACATTTTTTTCCCTTTACTTTGCAAAGAAAAATTATCAAAAATATGGTTGGCTTGCAAGTAATTCACTTCTTGACTTTATGGAATCTGAAGATGTCATTCATTTTGATTAAAAAACAGTGTGATATAGGGCCTCCCTGGTGGCACAGCGGCTGCGCTGTGGAGCTGTCGACAGAGGCGACGCGAGTTCGACGCCCGGCCGGGGCGATTTCCGCATGGTGTGGCAGACTTCTCCTGTCTCACCCGCTGCTCCCCTCAGCAGTGTGTTTCCGTTGATCTGCCTGTTCTGCTCCCCACTCTGTCTCTGGTGAGCCCTCTTGCAGACCCACGCCGCTGGCCTGGACCCCAGCTTGTATGCATACATAAATAAATCTTAAAAAAAAAAAGTCATTTCTTTGGCGGGGAAAAAAAAACAAACCAGTGTGATATAGATTGCTGCCTTCCGTTAAAAAAAAAAAAAAGTGTGCTAATTTGCTGTCATAAAATAATTTTTAAAATAAAACATCCATGATTCTGTCATGAATTGGGCTCTGTAAGCAAAAGAATGGGTAATATTTGTCAGGGATAACTTTATTTTTAAAATGAAGTGTGTATAATGTATATATAGATCTCCCAGTCGGCTATCAATTTCTAAAGTGAAATGCTATTAATACCTTAGCAGTGGGAGCACCTTCAACAATAATAATAATCTCTTGACATTTGCAGGTGGACTATAGAGCCGGAAAATCCAGTACTTCGTAACATGCATCAGTCACGTTATAAAGCGAGCCCCTCATCCTTAGCCCTCTGACCCGCCACCCTCATCCATGCCGACAATTGGTCAGATACACCTGGAAACAAAATGAAAACAGCCTGCCCTGATGGTTCAAGTATCAACCCACAGTATCATCTCATTTCATCACCAGCTACACTTGCACCAGGTCAAGGACTTTCCACACCCTTTGCTCACCTGCCCTGCGTCCGTGACCGCCAGGCAGTGCAGGGCCCCGACGGCCACGTGCACGATCTTCTTCCCTCTCAGGCCTTCCACCACCTGTGGCTTCCGCACATGCACATCCGAGCCGTGGCCCAGCCTGAAGTAATCCCCTTTCCCCCTACGAGGAGGTCAAGAGTGCAAGGTTTAATATATGGCGACTCTGGCAAATCTACAGGAAAACATTCCCTGTTTACAGCCTTAGGGTCAGCCCAATGCTATCTTCACAGAGCACCCAAAGCCTTTGTACCTTATAAAATAGTATGCCATTAATTCAAGTTAATTCATTAATTCTGCTAGCAAGACCCTTAATGCACGTTTTATCATTCATGTCTTTTACATTTTGTATTCCCCTTGGGCAGCCCACCACCAATTCACCCGTGATCCATCTCCATGGTCCCTTCATTCACAAATTCTTGATGCAGGTTTTCATATAAAGAGATTAATACCACCACATCAATCAGCTCTTAAAAGCCCTCTCTGGTGGGATTCTTCTTCAAGCTGTGAAGTCTCTGACACTGTCCAGGTCAGCTGGGTGCCCACCTTCCCACCCTTTTTACTTTCATAAAATAAGCTTTCATAAGAACCACACATGAACTTTTTCAGAATCAAAGAAATCAAAAGTCTGTTTTCTGCCCACTGGATCAAGAGGCGTCTGGTAATAAGAAAGCAGGAGAAACCCTCTATGCAAACCTCACCCAAACAGGAAATACCAGTGGGCTAAAATTTCTATAGTGTTCTTTATCAAAGACCCAGTTATAATGGGAGTTTCTTCTTCTAGTTCTGTCACTAATCCCAAATTGAAATAAAAGGACAAAGATAACCCACTGAGTATGAAGATGAAAGTTTTACCATCCCTCCAGGGTGAGAATGGGGTGGGCTCAGCCCTCTACTCCCCACCCCTGCCTCACACAAGCACACATGTGTGTGGGCACCAGTTTACGTACCAAGTCCACACCACTCCTGACTTGGTGAGCGCCAAGGAGAACTGAGCTCCACACTCGATCTGGCACACCCCCTGTCCGTTGAGTCTCTCAATATTCTGGGGGATGTTACAGCCTTCACTTCCTCCCCGGCCTAATTTTCCAAAGTCGCCATCACCCCAGGAAAATACCAAACCTAGGTTTAAAAAAAACAAGTACGTCATGAAGACCAGCGCCTTCTGATGTCTGCACCCACCCAGAAAGTCGGGCCAGGGAGAGCTCACCTTCATCAGTCAGAGCCAGAGTCTGGGCATCTCTACTTCCACAAGCAACCTGGATCACTCTGTGACCGAGAAGGACTTTCACCTACTCAATTACAAATTTAAAGACAGAATCAAGCATAGGCACTGAGAAAGCAAGAGAAATTTCCCAACAGACTGAGAGTCAAACATGCACGTCTTTATGAACTTTCTTAGACTTGCAGCTTATCTTTTCTTGAAATCGGCAGATGGGAAGTTTTCAGTAAGCAACAAAAAAGTGTATAATCACCATTTTGGGCTTCAGTTGTGTTGTATTATCCCCATGTCCCAAACGACCATACTCTCCAAGGCCCCAGGTATACAGCTCGCCACTGGAGGTGAGGGCCGCGCTGTGCGAGCTCCCGCAGGCGATATCCCGAATACGCTTGGTTTTCAAGGCCTCTATCAGCCGCGGCTTGTCACAGTTCCTGCAGCAAAATTAAATCATAGCCCCTGGAATCAACCCAGCCTTTCATGAGGAAAAAATGAAATCTACACTGACCCAAAACATCTGCAGATCAATTTAACTCGCAAACCTTAAAACAGAACATGTGTAACCAAATCACTTTCATAGATTTTTGGGGGGTAATTTTTAAGCTATATTTCCATAAAAAGCCCATCCTATTTAATTTTCTCAAAATAACTATCAAAGGGCATTCGTTGTTATTATCTATGACAGTATCTTATTACCAAGGGATGAAAAAAACATTCTTACATTCTGCTGAAGTGCCCAAGTTTGCCGTCGTCACCTTCACCCCAGGAAAACACTTTCCCGTCGACAGTCAAGGCCGTGGCATGGCGGCCGCCTGCAACAGTCACACAGACACGGCTGCTGGGATTGGTTTACAAACGTTCACAGAGTAACTGCTCCCGATCTTGTCTGTACTCAGTATGTACTCAATGACCATGTGTTAAATAAATGAGTAAACGGGACCAACATTTCAGGGAGACAAAGCAAATAAGTGAACTTTTACTAAGCTCGAGTTGAAATCCTAGCAAGTTTTACTTGCAAAGGAGAGGCAAAATAATGTTTATCAACAGTGTTCCTGAAATGTTCAATACATAAAAGGTCAAAATTCAAATGGAAAAAGTAAAAATAAATATGCCTGTAATTAGGCAAATGATGAAATGCAGTGACAATTTCAGCTTCTGAGTAATGCACACCACTGGCAGAACTACTAAAGCAAAAGTCTCGCCACGTGCAGTTAAGGCATTCTGCGCACTGTCTCCAAAGTACATCAGCTCATGCTCTTTCCCAGCAGGACCACCCTCCCTGCCCATCCACTCCACCCAGACTGAGAGTCTCCACTGGCATTTCCTACTGGTCATCGGTGTACCTGCCAGTTCCTGGGCTCCTGGTCCCCCCAGACTCCTTCTGCCCTGTCCTTTACCAACAGAGCCCTGTTATTAAGGGCAACAATGTGCTCAGCTACAAACTACGCTTCCCCACCTCCCTTTCCCAGAGAGGATGGCAACAGAGGTGTGACAAAACTGAGGCTTCGGGAAAACTTCTGAGAAGGCTGGAAGAAATGCCCATCTTGTGCTACAGGAGCACCCACGCTAGCCTGGTACCTGAGTGAACAGCCACCTTCTTGACCACATAACTGCTGAGTGCCGTGATCTGCCGGGGGATGGGCACAGTGCCACTGGAGATGCCCAGCCCCAGCCGGCCGTTCGTGGCCTCTCCACAGGCATAGACCTTCCCTTCCACGGTCACTGCCAAGAAGCAGAACACAGACAGGACTCACTTTTCACAACATAACAACTATGTTTTTAGTGTTAAGTATAATTTTAAAATATTAGAATACTAGTCATACCTACCTGCAAACAAACTTTTAGAACCACCAGCCACCTGTACTACATTCAAAGCAGACAGAGTCTCAGAGAACGAAGGAACCTTTATCTAGAATGTTTTTTTAAGGAAAAAAGAGAAAGAATTTTATTTACAATTCTAGAATTTTAAGTAACTTTATTAGCTGCAAGAAATTACTACTAATTTACATGATTGTTTTAACCAAGTATTTTCTTAGACATAGACACTATAGTATTTTACAGTGTTTAAGTATGATACAGTGAGATTTACTTTAAAATAAATGGGGTGAGTGGTCTACTGGGTGTACAGGTATACAGGGTGCATGGGAAATAAAGACAAAAGCAAGGCCATCAGCTGGTGAGTGTTGAAGCTGGTACCAGGGTTGCCAGGGCTCAGGCCCCTGTTCTTTCTACCTGGGTGCCTCTGAACATCTCCATAATAAAAGATGAGAAATAAAACGCACCTGACATCAAGATATAAGCAAATATCCAGTAAACTACATTTATTTCAAGCCATGTCCTGCTCACTCGCATTGATTCTCATATCTCGCTTAGAGATACGCTTAACTTCCCATTACAGATGGGCGTGATTTACCAAAAAATGTAAATAATCTCAAAGATAAAAATGCATTCACTGTACTTGAGACTTAAGAACAAATGAGTTAAACTTAATGAGTTGCCATTTTCCTTCTCAGCTTCTCTCCAACACAGCTGATAACGGAACTGAAGGCTTCAGATGAGAGCTGCTTACTCACCTGAAGAGAAACTGTGCCCCTGCACTAAAGTTGGTTGTTTTTGATTCCTCAGACAGACAGTGAGTGATATGAGGAGCAATGAGTTCAATCCAAGTTCAAATGCATCACTCTGTGTAGCTAATCTTTAAATAACATTGTGTTCACCTTCACACCACTAGGGCGTTTATTCACATTATTTGCTCATGGTAAGCAAAAATGTTTACTGGATCAAAGGTTAGGTAAATATACTATATAATTTTTATCATGCACTTGTCAAATCTTTTCTGGTTTGTGAAACAGCAATAATGCAACTACATCTAAAGTACACAATTTTCCAAAGACAAAGGTTTTTTAGAAACTAAATTTGATGATGTCTACCGGTTCATGTCAAAACTTGCTTAGAAAAGTCAATTAAAAGAGCAATATATACAAAGTAAAATCATTAAAAATCTTCAAAAGAGGCATGGCTTCTGTTGTGCCCCTCCTGGACAAAGGCATCAGGCATCCTCACTCACATGGTGACAGGTGACAGCACTAGGGAGATACCTTAGAGCCTTTCAGTCCACCCAGCTGGTCCTTGTCATTCAGTCCCCACACAAACACTTTGGTTCTTATTGTAGCCGCTGACTCCAGCCCTGCAGCCTTCTTTCTGATAAGGCTAGCCAAAGAAAAAAGACAGAAATGGAGGTCTTTCAGCGTAAAAAATATTTTTTCAGTAAATAGGAAAGCAACCTCAAGCACACAGTGTGCTGGTTACTACTAAAAAAACTATCTCAAAGTTTTAATACAATGAAACTTCAAATATATACAGAGGTAAGTGTTCAAGAGGGCTGAAACTTCTAGACACCTGCATACTACCTTTTAATTTTAACTTTTTGTTTTTGGTAGAAATCTTTCTATATATAGTGCACTCCGCAGTTCTCTTTCTTCTCCACTACCAAGGTGAATGGGACAGCTGTTTACCAGCTCACAGTGATTCCTGCCCATCACCCCAACACACAGCTACTACATGGGTCACTGGAGAGCACTGTGAAATGGCCCCAGGAGTCACCACTGAGGTGGAATCATGACAATGTTCCTTGTGAAAATTTATATGCAAAATCCCTATTAAATGAAGTTGGAAGTCTGGAAGAGAGTTCCCACACCTACACAAGGAGCCCACTCTATGGGAGCCAGCATGCTGGGGGTCCCTACACTCCCCAAGAGGCTTTCCCCATAACCCCAGGTTCCTGAAGCAGAGATGTGGCAGCTGGCTCCTGCCACCTTGCTCATCCCATCACCCAACCTGTCCCAGTGGGTTGGAAGTTTACTCAGCACAGCACTGATTCTTGAACTTGAAGAGAACACAAAGTACCCAGAGCAGAGTAAAATTTTCTTGGCTGTTCATTTGGTCCCAGGTTCTAAAAAACTGTTTTTTCCTGTGTTTGGGGGTTTTGACTCTTTGCTTGTTTTTCTTCTATTTTTGTAAGTTAGGAAGCACAACTGGACATTCTGACATTAGGCTCTAGATAGTCTGGGGATAAAAATGTACACAAACTCCTTTATCTGATACCAGGCATAAGAGAACAAGTATATGTACACTGTAATCATTTGAAATACCTTGTAACACATTTTCAGTTATAAGTATGTATGCACAGGACAGCAGGGGAATGTTCAAGATACATAATGACGGACACCATGTAAGCATCGACCAGTAAGAATGGAGGCCAGTCCAGCATTCAGCATGGATAAATCCAGTTGGGTCCCTCTCCTGCAGAAAACTGGCTGGATCACTCATTCAACCTTATACTATTAACTAATTAATGAGATCGATAGGGAAAAAAGCCATTACATTCAAATGGCTAGAATTTCTTCTGCTAATATATTCAATTATGTAGAAATTTCATTAATGAGTAAGGCTCAAAATTTTGGTGCCTGTAATAATTCTATTTGCCTACTTCATTTTAGTAGCTACTGAATAAGAAAATGGTAATCTATAATATTTTAAAAATCCCAATGATTTATTTAAAAGAACTGGCATTTTCTTCACTTGATTAAATTAACATGTTTTGGTACAATTGGTTAGAACTATAATGCACAGTATAATGTATATTCTAGGTAAGATAGTGTTACACTTTTACAGTACAGAAAAGAATCCAAACCTAGTATCACGGAACCTTAGAATGACCTGCTTTATTACCACAGTTATTACCCATTTATGACTTAGAGAATGGACTTAACAGCAGTGCAGACAGAGCTCTTGTGTTTCAAAAAGAAAGACTATTTAGGGAACACACTAGGAAATACTCAGTGTAAAGGGAAATCTCACCTACCATTGGCACCTGCCCCGTCACACCTGCAAGGCCGCCGAGACATCAGCACTACAGTAACAACACTCAGCCGCTGATTTCACACAGCCTTTTGACTCAGCAACTGCCCTTCCAGCAGCTTCTCTAGGAAAACACAACCTGAGGACACGACTGTCTATGCTGTTTGCGGCAGGGATGTCAACAAGGCTCAGAACAGCTCCTGCACACGAGTCCTCCATCACACATCTTAGAATAGGCAGTTATCTTTCTTCAACCACGGTACGCGCTGCTTCCTGGCAGAAACATCCTTCCTGTCCCCTATGTTTGAGTAACTCTGACTTTCCTGCAAGCTTGTCTTTAGGGAAGCTGTCCTTGTTCTCCTGACAGCTCAGTGCTCTCCCGCACTCTCAAAGCACCCTCACCTCTCCAGTGTGCATGTCCCATGGTCGTTAAGGCCACACTGAGGTGTGTGGGTTTGTCTTATTTTATTGTGCATGTTCACAGTGACATTTGCAGGACAGGGGAAAAAAAGGGTTTAGCCCACAGGAGGTATTCAATAGATATCTGGTATATGAATAAACACCATAACAGAACCACGTCGGTGAAACAAGGAATTGAGTAAATGAGAACAGTCATGAAATTCTGCATTCCATTAAATTAGACAGAAGACTATTTAATAGTATGGATGTTCTGTTGCTCACAGATATACTACTTATTAACATTAATATTAACGTTAATGTTAAATTAATGTAAAAGTTCGTGTTAAATACAATGAGACTGTACTTAATGCCATTAAACTTAAACACGTAAAAATGGTTACAATGATAAGCTTGTTAGGTATATTTTATCATAATAAAAAAATTTAACTTAATGAGAATGATAAAATACTTAGTTAACAATAAAATACTCAGCATAAAAAAATCACAAATATATACCATCACATCTCATCGCATTTCCACTGAAAAACACAATTAGGGACAGATGAAAAAGAAAACTACAAGGATATATACCTAAATATTAGCAGTAATATCTCAGGTGGAAATTTAATGCTATTTTAGTGGTATTTTTCTAAATTATTGTGTCTACATAAAACATTTTCCTAAAATTAAAATCATAATTTTTTTTTGAAACTGTAACTAAAATTTTCCAAACATAAAATCACTCTCAGTGTGAGGTAACTTTTAAAAGTAAGAATTTTGGCATGAGCACCAGCAACAAGTGGCTCTCACCTTCCGCTACTGCCTTTATCATCTTCTTCCTCTTCGTTGTCTGAAGCGAGGAAAGGAACAGCAGCCAAGTCTTCTTCCTCTGCACGGATCCGTCCCAACAAGATGAGGCCGTGGATTTTACAGTCGATTCCCGAGCTCCTGCACTGCTTTATTGCAATCTCAATATACCTGTGATACTAGAAAAAAGAAACAGTGAACTACCGACTTTTTAGAATCAAACACATTAGCTACAGGAAAGAAGGACATATGAGACATGGCATGTGTGGAAAGCTAGAGCTCCTTAAGTTCTGGAACTAACAAGAGAGTAAGGCAAAGTCAAAGAGCCACATTTCAGAAGGGTCCCCTTTCAAAAGAAGTCACTGATTCATCAAGTGCATCGACCCAAGGCAAGGGACTCAGTGACTTTCTCACTAAAATGAAATCGTATGATAACCTGACAGAATGCCTACAAACCTGAAGCAAAATCTGTTAAGAGATTAAACATCAGACAGTTCACAGAGCCTTTGAAATTTTTTACATATATGAGTATAAACAAATTAGAGAAAACAGTACAGAGCTCATGAGCTAGTTCAACAATTATCAATGTAGAACCAATTTTGTTCATATATGGATTATTGTCCCAGGCAGCACATTGCTTCAAAACTTCTGTATGCATCACTGAGACATGGGCATTTAAAAAATTCTCTTCATTACTATTATCATAGCTAAAAGGATAACTTCTTGCCTCACCTAACATGCTACCAGTGATCAAATTTGCTGTTTGACATGTGTGTTGTTCAGTGTCCAATAAGTTGGCTTGTTCAAATTGGGATCCCAACAAATGCAACCTCCCTCTTGTCATTCCACTGTCACTTGTCTTTTAAGGTTCGTTCTCTGGCCTGTGAGATGCCCCGTGTCCTGTGTGTAGCATGACAGTATCCCTCTGTCTCTCTGTTTCATGTGGACAGAATGACACAGAGGAAGCACATGGTCTATTGATGACTTCTTACAGCCCATACTGGACCTGGCCAAACCCTGAGATCTACTCAAGATCTACTGTGATGAAACTAGAGTCCAGGTAGTACAAAAATTTTGTCTTATCTGTATTATTTTAAACACAAATTAAAATTTATTAAAATAGTGTTGACATCTGTGTAGAAAGATTCAATGGGAGGATTCGAGACTTAGTCATTATACTTTGGAATATATGAGTTTTTAAAAAGTCACTGATTCTCTCAGAATTTCAAGATAAACAATAAACTTAAAATCATCCTGAAAGTTACCTGATTACCAATCAAAATAAACCACTAGCTCAGTGCTTTATGACATCAGGTGTGAAAAGAAAAAAGGAATTTCAGTGAGACAAATATGGTCAGAAAAAACCAGGGCACACTAGTCGAAGCTGCTGATTTACAGGGCGGCCTGAGCACCTGGGAGGGACTTCCGCTGGGAGCATTCACCCCCATTTCTTATCAAAGAGAATGAAAGTTATTGTTTCCTTTCCAAGCTGACCTGAGAAGCAGCAAATTCAAGTTATGTGTGTATAAAATTTTATAACAAATTCAATTAATTAAGGGTAAAAAACGGGCTTAATGTTAGTACAGAAACAGTTAAAATGGTCACCCCACTGTCACTTGCAAACAATCAAAAAGGAACACTCACACCTACCTCTGTGCAGTCATTCAGAAGGGACACGGTGGTATCAGTGGGGTTAATATTGATTGTCTTCAGTTCAATTAGGTTATTTAAGGAATTCCCACCTAGAAAAAAAGGTTAAAGCAATCAGACAAAGGCATTTTTATTACGTGACAGAAGATACTCTTTGAAAGGAAACAAAGGCGATTACCTGACACCACAACCAGGGAAGGCATATAGCTGCTGTCTGCAGGATCCACTATCATTTTTAATCTGTGAACGAGAACATCTGGGAAAATCTCCAAACGAATCCAATGCTTAACGAAAGAACAAAAAGAAACCCTCTCAATAACTAAAATTCAGCTAGATTTTAAGCTAAGATAGTATCACTAAAGCCTGAATCTCCATGAGATATCCAGAATCCATAATGTGGCACAAGAGACAAAATTTGCTATTTTAAGTTGGCAGAAATATGAATATTCTACCCCATTATTTGCTCCTTAAAAATCACACTTAAGCCCCAGAAAGGATGCGCTTGTAAACTCCCGGACTACGGTGTCCTTTTATACCCATCAAGAAGTGGGTTACAGGAAACACTAGGGTCAAAATGGAGAAAAAGTCCCTCTCTCTATGTCTGACCTGCATAGTCAGAGAATGTACACCTATGCATAAGTGCAATTATGATTACATGTGATCAACACATATTTGCTGGGATGTAGTTGAGAGACTTCTAACCGGAAGCAGAATCTGAACTCACGCATCTTATGTGGGGGAGTAAAAGAATAAAACAATACCTCATTCTACCCTCTCTCAATTGGTCAGTTAGGTAAAATCTGTTACCTATGTTATTTAAAGTCTGACAAGAAAAATGCAACGGTCTATCACTCTATAACTTTCAAATAATTGTGAACTAAAATATAAAATGAGAGGTGGCAGGTGCCATCACAGTGTCACTTGGGAGGTTTTCAAAGCTCACTCTGAAGCCCTAAAGGCAAAGTCGGCTACAGGAAAGGGTCCCTGGAAGTGCCCCAAGGCTGCTACCTTTCCCTGAGACCCGGACGACTGCCAGCAGGGCTCGCTGCCATCGATCAGACGAGAAGCCTGGTTCACAGAGGAGGACACGTTGAGACTTTTCACCATGCGGGCCCAGCTGTCCAGCAGCATTCCTGGCTGACTGTTGTGACAACGCTTCAGCTGCTTCCCAGAACGGCCACAAAATATGGCAGACTGTCCTATTTAACAGTGGTCAAACAGTGTTAACATTTGTGGGACAGAACCTTTGCAACCAAGAAATAAGGAGTACTGCATAGCAATGAGTTGCTTCCAAAAAAAAGCAAGTTTTCAAGTTAAAAGGAGCTAATAAATCCTGAAAGCGGCTTCAGAATGGCTAGTCGAGGTATTTCACAACTTAGGAGATGAAGTTCAAATACTTCACTTCTCTCCAAGCAGTAACAGTTACGTATTTTCAGATGCATGGATGTGTGTAAGCTTGCGAGAGCAGAATTCTTTTTAAAAATGTTTTTTATAAATGCAAAGCAAAAACCAGTTTGTAAAAGTTTCTACTTCCATTAATGGCAAATCTGGAAATTCATCTAGCCCTTCCACTGAGGACAACTAGAAAAGACTTTAATGAAAGACAGAACATTCTACCATACCTGGTTCATTTATTCTGCCAAATGTATGCCTGGTATTGTGCTTTCTGGTCTTGAAACATGTTTCACAAAAGTCAAAGTCATCACAGTTTCTGCATTTGAATCTAGACCCATTGATAGGAAACATTTGACAGCCATCGCACCTTTTTTTAATTTTAAAAAAAAAAAGATGAGTTCATTTATTAAAATTAATTCCAAAGAAAACCACAGCTCCCAAAGCAAACTTAGGAATACAAAAAAAAAAAAAAATCAAAACTCACGTAACCCCAGGATGGACACTAGGCACCAACTCCATTTCAGACAACAGCCCGGTCCAGTGAGACTGCTGAGGAAAGTCGACAATGACATCCTTCCCATTGGCACTAAAAGCTAGGACAGAGCAGAAATCCCCTGATACATCTTTATCACCAATAACAACCTAAAATTAAATTTAAAATTATAACTAGTCATCTAATATTATGCTGCCATTACTTAGGCTTCCCAAAGAGTTCCTCTCCTTAAGAGAGACATACTAAGATAGACAAACTAACACCTCTCAGTGAGAGGCAGATAAAATAGTCATGAAGGGAGGGGAATATGGGTGAGACAGCTTTGGCCAGGAGTTGACAACTGTTGAAGTCAAGTGGTAAGTACATGTAAGTACATGGAGGCTCATTATATTGTGTTCTCTACTTCTGTATGTGCAGTCACAATTGTCCACACTAAAAAGGAGGTTTGCTTTGGATTACATGCAGTCAAAAACTTCATTCAGCATCTTAGGGAATAAAAATCACATTACTAACGTTAAGATACCTCTTATTCTCTTCAGTGAGAGCACTCTGCTACTCAAAATTTCAAACCAAGTTCCAAACAAACCAAAATTTAGCTTTGTTTTCATTGGTAAAAGTTTGAAGAATGTCTTAAGCAAAGAATAATGTTAAACTAAAGTAAAATTTTAACTAACCCATATTTTATGTAGCCTGAGAAACTGTGATATCCCTACCCACAGAGGACGCCCCGCCATTGAGGCCAATTTCCAAATCAAGCTATTTGATGCTAAGACAGTCTCCTGCAAGGTTCAAAAACAAACAGGATGTCTTCATTGTCTTGAAAGAGTTTAAAGATAAAATAAAACCACCTCATACTTAATTATTCCTCATATAACTATTAGAATGGTTATACTATTCCTTTTAAGGTGTGTCATCTACTTGATTTGGAATCTCAATAACATTAAATAGAAACTGAGAAGAACTTGTGTTTCTAGTTCCCAACTCCTACCATTTGCATATTCTTATATTTCGTGCTAACTTCATACACACCGTTAAAAAAAGAGAAAACCAGTCCCTGACCCAACAGCTGGCCCAACACCCATATACAAGCCATCTGACAGAAAGACTGAAAAGGTTACAGAACACCAACCACAGACAAGGCCACACCCTGTGACTGTGATGAATGGAGCCAAAACAAAATCACTCTTGCATCACGTCTGGTCAAGTTCAAATCTAAGCGCCCATGCCAGCTAAACACACAACTGCTTCTTTGCCAATCATAACTTCATCTGTCTGTTCTTTCTGCCTTCTTGATACTATTCAACATGCTACCATCCTTAGAATTAGCCTACTTCCTTGAACCCACCCCAAAACATCCCACACAAAGCCACTGATTCTTTCTGATACCCAATTATGGCAACACCCCAGATTTCCCAGGGCCTGTGTCCTCCTAAGTTGCAAGCCGTGAATAAATCTGACCCTGTCCTATGATGGGTGTGCTCCTGGTCTAGAGGCACTGACATGCAAAAGGACACTATTTGTGTGTTGTGATGCTTTTTTCACACTTGGTTTTTTTGCCCTTGTATTAAAACAAAAAAAAGCTTACGTTAGCTGATGAGAAGTTAACATTCGGAATTTTCTTGCCTTGATAATATTACCTTTCACAACCCCTACACTCTGATGAGTCACGGATCCCCACTTGTATTTTGGTGTGGTGACTGAGGCTTTGACACGAACCTTATCACCAATCTTGATGTGAGAAGGAGAACTTGGTGGAGGATAGCCTAGAGATTCCATATAAATGAACTATAATTAGCATTCATTTCTGGGAACAGTCTCTAAGAAAAAGCGAAGGAACGGAAAGAATATGCTCACCTATCAGTTCCACGTGAATATACCTAACCCAGTAAGTGCCCCCTTTCTGTTGCCAGTCACACTGCACGTTGAGGTCATGTAATCCATCTCTATCCAATTTGATCACTTTGCCCACGTCTCCTTCACACACTTCTTCGTATGTTCGACAACATCTAACCATCATTCCCACCTAAAATTAAAATTAAATTAAAATGCCATTCTATTGCGTAGATGAAATGAATGATTACAAGTGCATTATTCTATTCCTAAAAAAAGATTTTTCTCTAAGCACCCAGAGTGCATTCTTGAGATCAGTTTACACTAAATGGAACCAGGGCATTTTGGGAAACTAGGTAGCTCAAATGGCTGGGGCAGGAAGCAACATGTACCAGAAAGCAAGGGAAGCTGAAACTCTAAGGTGAATGAGTTCATCCAAAAGGACAATCTGATCAAGAGGAATGATGGCTGAAACACATCAAATCCACAGCACTCAATTCATTCATCATAATGATAATAAACAAAGCAAAGGTTCCCAGTCACCTTTATAAGTACTGGGGTACCAATTCACCATAGTGAAAGTAAATAAAGCCAAAACAGAGAAGACATTCTGCCTTCACTCTATAAACTATATTACAATGAGTGATCGGAGTTGAAAAGAACATTTTCTTCAAAGAACAGAACTCCTGCTAACGAATCTGGAAGGGCTGACAGTAGGAAATCACTACTATCTTACCCGTCGTGCTGGGTCTAGCTGATGACATTAATGACTGATGATGCACTGAGAGGAAAAACTAACAGGACTTCATGAATGGAGCAGGCTGACATGACCTAACCCTGCAATACTGCAAACAATGCATTTGCTAAATGAAAACCTGAGCAAAGCTGCAGGCGAAGCAATTACTCACTTGAATATTCTCTCTCACATACACAGCATAATCATCATTACTCAGGAAATCAGCTCGTTTCTTGTAAGTCTGGCTCTCTGTTACAACAGCACCAGTAGACTACAAAATATGAATACACGTCTTTAAAATGGAGAATCAGATAAACCTACTAAAAAAAAAGAAAGTATGAACTCTATAATATTAAAAAATAAAGTATTAGATAATATGTTTCCACTATAAAAATCCTCATTTGAAAAAAAGGTTAGTAGCGGCAGTATTATAAACAGAAGTGAGTCCCAAAAGCTACAAGTACAAAAAATTTTTGAGGCATTTCCAAATTAAGCCCATGAAAATTCAATCAAGTCAAAAGTCAAATGTTTCATATAAAACATGATTTTTTAGTGACTATATACCATTTTCTAGCGACTATACCAACATCATCGGATACTTCAACAAGGGCCCAAGCACAGGCAGTATGCTTCATAGAACCCAGCAGAACCACAAAAAGGGCCCCACAGAGCAGAGCGCATGCGCAGGACAAGCAGGGGACAGTCGTGAGGGAGGCACTGACCACAGCAAAGGCCGAGTCATCCACGTCCTCCACCACCTCCTCGTCTGAACAGTCCTCAGACCCCGTGTCCACATCTGAGAGATCGGTGACCTGGACGTCGGCGTGGTCCAGCAGCCACCCGACCAGGGCCTCTACACCTAAGAGCACGCACAGGAGGAACACCCACAGTGAGGACCAGGCGCTTGCCCACCCACCTGCCCACAGGACGGTGTCAGTATCTCCAGGGGAACCTCCAAGTCCGCAGGGAGGACACAACGGGAGCACCCACAGGGAACAGGCGGTACCTGGCAAGCCCGCAGCATTCCCAGAGGCGCCACTGAGCGACTTCAGTGCAAACTCTATGTTCCTCCTGGGGAACCCCATTTCCATGAGTTGAACCACAATGGGCAGGGCAGGGACAGGCGACTGCTTGCGCCTCTTTGCTCTGACAGGGCGAATGTGCTGCACAGGCACCGGCGTCGTGGCCTCGCTCGAGCTGCAGTCATCAAACACGGGGCTGGATGGGTGAGTGGACTCCACGGCCAGACACTGGCACACGGCGAGCGCAGCAGCCTGGGCAGACGAGAGCGGAGTCAGGAGGCTTCTGAAAGGCCAGTGACACAGCAGCATAACAGCCTGTGCAGATGCAAAGTGTGGACTTCTACTGTGAACCACAGGGCAGAGTGAAGGGTCAGGGTCAGACTTACAGGTGTATCTTTTTTTAAAAAAGATTTATTTATTTATGCATACAAGCTGGGGTACAGGCCAGAGGTGTGGGGTGGCGAGAGGGTTCACCAGAGACTGAGGAGCAGAACAGGCAGATCGACGGAAACACACTGCTGAGGGGAGCAGCGGGCAAGGCAAGAGAGGTCTGCCACGCCATGTGGGAATCTCCCCGGCTGGGGTGTCGAACCGCTGCCAACAGCTCCACAGTGCAGCGCTTAACCACTGCGCCACCAGGGAGGCCCTTACGGGTGTATTTTTAAGTGAAAAGATGAAACATGTTAAAGAATAGCAAAGGCAAATTTCGTAGTCTAAAGCAAGGAAAGACTTGACAGTCAAATAACTTTCCTGCTGTAGCACACAGACTGGTCAACTCATCAATCATCAACGTCCATTAAGGAACGCTCCACAGCAGCTCTGAGCTGAGTGGGAAATAAGCAGAGCAAACACAAAGCGATGGATCTGGGGGGGTCGAGAGTGTGTATGTGTCCCCCTCAGCAGCTGTGGCCAGAGTCCCCCCCCAACTCACCTCCCTCTGTACAACAGACTAGAGACAACACAGGGCTCTCTCAAGTACCATGAAGTCAACTCTCAAAGATTTGGGGTTAAATGAACCACTCTGGAGGTTAAACACGGTATAAAAAAATAAGGCAACGTAAAGACTATTGGGAAATGACTTGTAATGTACCAAAGTGCGTGCACTGCTGGGGTCTGTGGCTTGCCACGCCCTGCCCCCATCTCCACTGCTCTCACAGCACCGAAGACTTGCTAGTAGTTTAAAGTGAGCTTGTTTTTTTAATGTAGCCCTCCATGAGCGTTCTCATCACTCTTAGATCTGGTCACATTTCTTCAGGATCACGCCCACAACCCCAGTGGCAGCCTGACCCCCAGCTAAATGGCACAACTCACAGGCTTCAGTACTGAGCAAGGGCTGAAAGCCCAGGGGCAACAGAGGACCCACAGCAAGGCTTTGGAGAGAAAGAAACAAGCCAGCCGAGCAATGCCCCAAGATCTAACGGGGGCCTTTCATAAAGGATCGCCTGGAAAAAAAAATGCTCACGCCAAATACGTGAGCATTAAAATCCATGCTGCATCTACTTAATTTTGTTCAGAAAACACACAAGCTCAAAATAAGATTAAACTTCAACCCCCTCACTTCTCTAACTAGTATTGTGAGGCACATGTGGCGGAAGCCTTAATAATCATAAAGAGTTTTTTTGGTTTATCACTTAAAATTCAGCATATACACTTAAGGACATCTAGGAAGAAACTGTTCACAGCTCGGCACCCTAGACTGAAGCTGCCAAGCTGCGGACCATACCTCAAGCTCCTGCTTGTCAAAGATGGCCTTCACCGGGGAAGGCTGCGTGGCTGAGGCTAGCAACTGCTGCAGGAGGATCATCGGGGGCTGCGGCCCTTCAGGAGACATGTCCCCCAGGTCAGGGGATGCAGCTGCTCCATCATCTGGTTTAAAGCCAAAACATGCATAACGTTACGCTTTCAACTGCAAGCATCTCTTCACCATTAAGGACAATGCACTGATTGCTTGGGTCGTCAAGCACCAGATAACCGAAATCTCTAAGGCTGAGATAGTGAAAACTTATAAAGAATGTCCCATCCCCTGCTTTTTATCTCTGACCTTATTAATTCATCTGTCTCTTGGAGCCAACAAAAGCTACCTCCTGCACTCTGCCCTTGCTCCAGTTCTCACACCTCCTCTTTCACTAACCCATGATGGTGACCTGCACTTCTGAGCTTGTTTTCCTGCACGCACTTTACCTGCTAACTCCTGTTCAGAACATAAACTGATACCAATTCCAAACATGTCACGTGATCAGGAAGGTGATTTCTCTGGTCTGTTTTTATCTGAGTAGCTTCGGAGGCTTCAGCACTGCCCATCTGCCCAGGTCCTGGTGCCCTCTGCCTCAAAGCCCATTCAGTCCTGCACAGCATTTAGGTTTGATGATTTGATTTAGCGACAATTCAATTAACCTAGACCAGAGACTAGAAATCTCAGACTTCCCGGCTATGTCGTCTGTCACAGTTACTCAGCTCCTCTGCTGCAGAGCACAGGTGGCTAGAACAAGCCGGCGGGTGTGCGTTCCCACAGAACTTTGTAAAAGCAGGTGGCGGCGGGTGGTTTGTCAAGGGCTGCTCTACACAGCTCTGTGTGGAGCCCCTCGCCTGCCCCAGTGCCCCGCGAAACCCTCTTCTCTTCTGCCACATCTTCTCATCAGGGTGACCACAGAACAGTCAGTCTCGTTCCCTGGGCTCTGGTTTCCTCAACCACATTATGAATTAACCTCATGGTCTCTCCCTCTCAAATACTGAATGAATCTGCACTTTCATTTGGTTTACCTCACACTCGGCATATTAAAATAAAATTCTACACCCTCTTCTCTTATCATTAAGAAACAAAGCACTCCTATCATCTGATACAACAGTAACTCTACATCTCATGACCTCCTGCTTCAAATACTATAGCTCCCCAGCAAGTACGTCACCCTGAATAGCAAACCTTATCATGCAGTCCTCTGCCGGTTTTTAAAATCAGCTGTAAGTTTCCCTGGCATTCCCTGCCCTGAAACTTCCCCAACTGTGGCCCAGCTTTCAGGGATAGACCCTGGGTGCTTAGCAAAGCGGACACCCCAACAACAAAGACTCACTGCTTACAGCTGTGCTCCTACTGTCTCCTCCACTAGGGGGAGCTCCCTGTCCCTCGCATCAGGGCTGCTTCCCCAGGGCCCTGCCATCTGCAGAATGCCTGTGAGTCTGGAAGCACCGTCCTCAGCACACTGACCGGTAAGTTAGATTCCCTGTGTTCTTTTCTCTCTCTCTGCCTTGCCCAAGAGAGTAAAAAGTACAAAAAAGGACTATCTTGTATCTCATAACACTTAACACACTGTCTTTCAACAGATGATGAAAAAGTATTTCACACCTTTTTTTCTTCTATTCAATGTGACATGAGCTCATTTTTGAAAACTAAATAGGGAAAAATATAAAGAAAATTAAGTCAGCCCAAATTCATTGTCACTACTTCAGTAAGCAGATAAATCTAGGGCATGTCCACAAACAGACATTCATAGCAAAATGCTTTCTGGTTTACCACTGCCATGTTTCCATGGCACTGAACATACGTACATATCATTACTGTAATTGTTTAAAATGCATCATTGTACCTTGTACCTTGTTAAAAATGCAGATGTGATTTTATTTTTAAAATTATTTTTATCTCTATCCATATAATTGGTAACTTCAAATTTAGAACAATCAGAATCAGCATAAGTAAGTGCAGATAAGGCTATAAAATGGGGAACTGATACTGTAACTCGTTCATTACTAGCATCCCGATGGGATTTACATCTGTATCGTCTATAGATGTAGAAGTTCTAATTTACACAGCTGTATAACTGCAGTATTTTTCCAAAATCCTGCTCTGTAGTTTCAAAATGCTTTTCAATTAACCAGCTCCAGATGACTAAAGTTGAAAAATAATAAATTTATATTGAGAAATAAATTCACAGTCCTTTCTATTAATATAAATGAGGAACAATTCAGAGTAAACACTATTCACAATATTAGTAACAATATAACCAGCTCATGTTTTCCCTGAACACGTTTCCTGTGCCCTCTGCTGCTGGTCCACCCTTACACAGCCAGGCCTAAGTGCACACAGCCAGGCCCAAGCGCGCTGCCACCCCTCCACCTCCCAGAGACCCTCAGTCTTTGTCTTATAAGACAATGACATCATCGTTCAGAGTTCATCTATTCCGGGCCAGGTTGTGCATCGTTCTTGTACATTTAAAGCCATCTCTCCTTCCCCTTTTAAGAAATGCTAGTCTCTGACCTTTGACCTTTGACTGTTTCCTACCTGCCTTTCTGACACATCCCTAAGAGCGTCATTAAAAGGATACCTGCAGGAGCAGCCGCAGGCTCCTGAACAGCAGGCTGAGACAAGATCTGCCGGAGCTGGTCCTGGTGGGACAGCAGCGCACGGCCTGCCTTCAGGACATACAGCTTCAACTGCTGGCACCTCAGCAGGTCCAGGTCCACTTGTCCTGTGGGAGAAAAGGACTGAGCAGGAACACCACCCTACGGGGCCTCCGCTTCTCCAGTGGTGCCAGCTTGTAACAACCTCTGCTCCCCGCAGCACAGGGCCCTGCTGTAAGCCAGCTGCCTGGGGGGAACTTACTGACTGGCAACCACTCTGGCAGAAGGCCCGTCACTCCGCCCAGTGTTACAACGGGCACTCCCAGCTAAGCACTGTCCACCTCCCAGGTCTTCCCCTCCCGTGCTCCTCAAGCACCTACTTTGGTGGGGTCGGTGACAGGGTTAGGACCAAGTCACCTGGTGTTAGTATAATAAAAGGTTTCCCAGAATGTTGAAGTTTCAACCAGGTGACTGGTAACAAACAAAAGACTTTTTCTTTTCTTGCAAGACTCCTCTGAGTCAATTCTGTCAGCAAAAACACACAGTTCTCTAACTCAAGATCAAAGTAATCCCCTAGCCTGGTCTACTCATGTAACTACTGAAACTCCTGTAGGCCAACTGAGGAGCAGACAGAGGAAGTGACCTGTGGAGATACAGGCTGGCAGCAGCAATCCTAAACAAAACGTGCTGTGGGATGAGAGGAGCACAAGTACCTCCAAGGCAGCAAGCCTGACTACCTGGCAGAGGTTTATTCACTAGGCTGGTAAAGGCTGGCTAAGTGAGAAAGTCAGCTGAAGTCTAGACACGCTGCAGTTAACACATGCAGTCCTCCAGCCAGACAAGTGAAATTGAGATTCAATTAAAAGTGGTCACCAGTGTAAGTGCTGCAGAAGCCACACCGGGTACGGGGGCAGACATGGGTGAGAAAATTCAAGAGGACTAGGTAGAATGAGCCAGTTGTTATGGGTGAAATCATAAGTATCTAGAAGGTGTGAAGAACAGTCAAGAAGAGTTCTCAGAGAAGTCACAAGGGCAACGTAAGGAAAAATCAGAAGTAGTATACCAGACAGAAGAACAGTGTAAGCGAGGGCAGCCTTGGCCTCAGCCCACATCTCACAGACAAAGCAAAGTAGGTCCAAATAAAGACCTACCTTGCCTAGCCATTGGGCTAGACAATTAACTGGGAGGAAGAAAACATAGACCCTCCCCCTTTTCAAAAAGCTTGCTTAGAAGAATGCTCCTTCCACAATGTCATTTTTTGCATTACACATCTTATCATCATGCCCAAGACTGCATGCCCACCACAATTCAAAAACAGTGGTCCTCCTAGATCCAAAGATGCAGGCAGTGACAGACACTCGCTCTGACAAAATGACATTGAAAAACCACTGGTGAGTTCAGATGGTGGCAATTTCATCTAGAAGGACCATGTACTGACCTGCAAGGCCTTGCTTAGGTGACTTCTTTATTTTGTGCTTTTCCAACTTGCTTCCCGCAAGGTTCACCAACTGAGCCCAGACAGACAGCATGGGCTCGGTGAAAGGCAGGTTGGTGACGCCGAATGCTACAGCAGGAAGCTAAAGAGAGAGTACAGAAACCTTCAAAATGTGACTAATGAAATGTTTTGAAAGTTATCCTAACCACGAGTCTTAATTCTGAAACACCACACATTTCTGTAAGCTTTTTTTCACATCTGAGTATAATTTGAAAAGATGACAAAAAGGCAAGACAGATTTTGTGTATAGTAATTATAACCTAAATCAATTATTTTCTTTATCCGTTTGTCAGCAGTAATTATATCAGGGTAGTGGTGATCATCATCTGTTATTTTCTATACATTTCAAATTTTCTACAACATGTACATATTCCTATACTAATGAAAAATAGTACTTTCCAGTCAGACTGACTTAGATTATAATCAAAATAATGCAAATCACTCTTTCCCAATACATTCCTAATTCGTAAATTTAAAATGACAATGCAGGGCCTCCCTGGTGGCGCAGTGCTTAAGCACTGCGCTGTGGAGCTGTGGAGCTGTGGAGCTGTCGGCAGTGGTGACACGAGTTCGATGCCCAGCCGGGGAGATTCCCACATGGCGCGGCAGACCTCTCCTGTCTCGCCCGCTGCTCTCCTCAGCAGTGTATTTCCGTCCATCTGCCTGTTCTGCTCCCCATTCTGTCTCTGGTGAACCCTCTCGCCACCCCACGCCTCTGGCCTGTACCCCAGCTTGTATGTATAAAATAAATAAATCTTTAAAAATAAATAAATAAATAAAATGACAATGCCACTACATAAATCATGTGACTCAACACAATAAGCATTTTTCACATGAAGAAAGGCATTTTTTAAAGGAATCATTTTAAAGTCTTTTTAAAAAATTGAGCTGTTCAATAAAATAATACACTTTATCATTTAGATTTTTAAAAATTAAAACCAACTCAGAGCTACACAGCACCTACTAAGGAGTTAATGACCTGCCATGTCTTTGGAGATCCTAAGACACATGAACTACTAACCACTCTATGTAACCTGGGATACGGGCCCTATTCATGACGGGAGCATCAAAGAAACAAGAGACGAAAGACGGGTGGTTTTCCTGATGTCTGCTTGCCTCCTACAAGGCAAACAGTTAACTACGAATATCAAGTTCTTCCCAGAACTCATGTTAGAGCCCAGTTCTAGAATAAAACCCAGTGTCCTTATTAACCAAAGGCAGAGCACGTTAACCTACTGGTTTTAGGTGATTCAAGGGGCAAACTCGACACGTCCGCATGTCTGAAAACTGCACGGTGATTTTGCCCTTCGGGGTAATGCGAATCACAGTGCCTTCTCCGAACTCGTCGTGCACGACCTGGCCCCCGAGCCGCAGACGACCGTCGATGCCTCCGATCACAGCCAGCACAGCCATAAGGCCCCCCACCTCAGGGTTCTCGGAGTCGGGGAAGTAGTCCTCTAACAGAGCCTAGTGCAGACAGAAACAGACAGCAAGCTGGAAGAGGGAGCCCAGGAGGTGCCTGCTCCTAACACACCTACAGTGAACCCAAACTTATTTTTATATGCGTTTCTTCAGTAATTCCAGTAGAAAATTTTGAAAATATCTCCCTGAGCAAAACACACAGCATTTTCAGAAAACCCGTTAGAGCTGACTATAGAACAGAGCGATGGCAGGCTGTGGCGGCACGTACCCCCTCGGCCGGCTTCCCCGCGCAGCTGTGGGTGACAGAGTGCAGCTGCGAGTTGATGTACTTGTTGATGAGTCCGTTCCACTGGCCCA
Organism: Scalopus aquaticus; assembly: GCA_004024925.1. Taxonomy (NCBI): domain Eukaryota; kingdom Metazoa; phylum Chordata; class Mammalia; order Eulipotyphla; family Talpidae; genus Scalopus; species Scalopus aquaticus. The sequence goes on along the minus strand of PVIJ01002185.1, from coordinate 65,026 downwards.
GGGAGTGCAGTGTGCGCAGCAGCGCCACCACCTCCTCCGCCAGCGTGCTGCTGTGGGTGGCAGTCAGAGAGGCCTGCGGGCGGGCCCGACGCCGCCTCAGAGTGGACTCTGGAAGCAGACAAGATATGAAAGGTCGGCTACAGGGGGGTCCTGCTTGCTCAGCCAGAACATAAAAAAGGAGAAGAGCTGCCCACCTCTGAGGAACGGGATGTCCGAGGAGCAGGTGGTGAGCAGACTGCCTAGGAAACCAAAGAGCTTTTCCACCAGGCACTTCATGTCCCGCGCCCTGTCCACCTTGTCCCACGAAGGAAGCACCGCTTGTAGTAAATGGACAGCTAAGATCTAGTCCAAGGCAATTTAAGGGGTTAAAGAAAACCGTCAACTGACAGACTACGAGACTGCAGACTTTTACTTTCCCTTTAGTTTTCCTTCCTGATATATGATACTGCAATCAATCACATGGAAGTTGGTATTAATTCTTCTACAGTCATGTAATTATCCCCCAAGTTGATAAATGATATGAGCTAGGAGGGGTTAAAAAAAAGCAGCTTTAATATAAAGGCCTACATTTATTTAATTAAAAAAATTCCTTTTAGTTTAAATCTTCTCTAGACAATTACACTACAACTCCTAAGAAACAGAGAATAGAGTTGGCAGGACTTATCACTTCATTATCTACCCAACTGAAAAGAACTGAACTTCAGCCCCTTGTTTACAGAAATTTACTTCATGTTAGTTCTAGTTCTGAGGCCCCTCTGAGGGGTTCCAACAGTCCCTAAACTCAGGCAGAGCCAGGCCCGGCCTGGGAGCACAGTTACCTGGCGCTGCAGCGAGGTGGCGGTGAAAGGCGCATGTCCCTCCACGACCTTCATGAGCAGCGAGATCCACTGCGGGGAGCTGAGGGCGGCGCACATGTGTGGCGTGAGCGCGATGCTGCGCACGAAGCCCAGCGTGCACCAGCTCCGGTGCTGCTCCCGGCACACCAGCCTGCTGGGGGAAGCTGCGGGGCCAAACACACCAGCTTGCACCCAGCTTCGAGAAGGAAACCCTCAGTGTAACCTTTACTTTTAATATACCTACACCACTAATTTCAACCACAAACTGCTTTACACAAATAAATTGCTACAATCTCACTAATTCAGTGAGAGAGGAGAGGGAGAAGACTTTCGAGTTGGAATTACCCTCGAAATACCTGACATTTTTAAAAACTTTAAAGTACATGTAATAATTCAAACGAAGTAAGGCAGTCCACCTATTATTGTTTCTAAGCAATAGGAAAAATGCTTTGCAATTCAAATAGCTCTTTGTGAGCGTGCACCTATTATATTCTTTAAAGTCTCATGGGTTTATATATTCTCTGTGATATTGTTTCCATTTAATCTGCAGCTTGAATTTGTAAATCCAGTATTAGAAGTCTGCGTTAGTAGAACAAGACTGAGAAGTTTTTTGAGTTTTGTCCAATTTGACTAAAGCCTCTGTGACCGTCTGCCTCTCCTGGCTGCCTGACTGCCACTCATGGCACCCCCAGGGCTCCACTAGCCCCCGGAGGAGGAATGAGGTCCCAAGGCCACTGTCACCGCTTGCCTTCTCAGACTAACCCCACCAGCTGCGCTCACTGCTACCAATCAGCCAGACTGACCGCACACTCACACCCCTCCCACAATCATACATTCTCATCCTGTCACTAGCACTAATACACTCACATGTCATACACACCCCTTAAGATGCAGGTTCACACATGCTCACAACCATTAGGTGCCATCTCACATGCACTCATTCCTCACACATGTACACATGCAGTCACTAACACAATTGCTCATACAAACACATACATTACACACTCATACGTCACTTCAAACCACTCACACCCATTCACTAGTCTCACTCTGACATGCCCATGTATGCATGCTTCTGTGACTTCTCCCAAAAATAATTATGCACCATACTGCCCACTTAGAATCAAATACAACCCTCACTCTTGCGTGCAGCCTAACATTTCACTGACTCACTTAGCCTTTCCTTCACACTCACACGACTACTCATGCAGTTTCATACATGAGTACACTCACAATGCTCACAAACTCTCTCTCTCTCTCTCTCTCACACACACACACACACACACACACACACACACAATCTTCTGTACTCATTCGCCCACAGAGCCTTTTCCAAAATACTCTTATTCACTCATGACCTGCACTGCACATATTTACATGGACTCTCTCAGTCACATGCACACTGATAGTCACACAACCACACACATGCACACACACATTCACAGGCAGTAACTCATACTTATTCACACTGATACCCTCAAACACATCTCCATACTCACAACCCTCAACAACTCACACATACATATTCATTCACGCATCTACATATTCATGCACACATCAAATACAGACACACTTAAACACATGTCCCACATTTTTATAGCACTCATGAAGACACACACAACCACATATATGTTCACATTCATATATGCACACCCACACATTATTATATTCTCAGTCTCTGATGTGGCAGCCCAAACACAGGCCTAAGACAGCCACCACATTCGTGGTCATTTGTCATGGCATCCTTCAGACACTAGTACACACACCGACACATGGACAAGTCACAGCCCCAATCCTGACTCTATGGGCCCACAACTATTCACTGCGTACATGTCTTGTCCGTCGTTCCACTTTCCACTAACATTCGCAGCAGGCCACACAGAGTCTTGGTGGCTTCACTCTGCATGATTTCAGCATGGACTCCCGCAGAGAGACAGAGAGTCTGCAGTAGATTAATAGTACTGGTAAGCATCATCGCCGTGGGGTGAACATTCTTTTCAGTATGTTCAGCTTCTGAAAAAAAGAACAAAATAAGAAACTATACTCCTAAATAGAATTGGAGGCTGTCCTTGCATTTAGTTTGTGGACTTCAATTTTAGAACCATTATTTATTTTTACTGTGGGAAGGGAAGACACTCATTACAAGAAAAGAGGGAATTTAGGGATGTGCTAAGCACATACCCTAATCAGCTCTGTTCCTACCTTCCCCAGAGAAGACAAGTCTTTTAAATTATAGTTTAATTTTTTTGAAATAATCTCAACAGATAGTTCAGAAGTGCTGAAACAATATCAAGGATTCCCTTCTTCAGAAAAGCAGAGTACCAATGTCAAAAGCTGGCCATCGAGTAGCCAGTTACCCCTGGTTGAGGACAAAGTGCCTGCCACTCAGGCTGCTGGCTTTGGGCTGGCAGGCGTGTGGCAGATGGGCGGCCATCCTACCCCGTGGCTGACACTACCCATGCCCTCTCAGGCATAGCGCAGGGAAGAGAGGAAACCTCTAGGCTGGACACTAAGCAATCAGATGCAATGCTAACAAAAACAGCCCTGACCATGTAGGATTCACATGGGTCCGCCGAACCCCAGTGAGGCAGTCACTTCTGTTTAAAAGTCAGGGGTTCAGCACCCACTTGTGACAGGCACACAGTGTAGCGCTTCTACCCTCACACCACCATACCCTGCTGAGCTCAGGGTCACCCAGGTTCCAGCGCTAAGCCCAAGAGTGAGGATGGACCCTGAGGGCACTGTGCACGTGCTGGCACCTGAGCGGGGTGGTCTGGGCTGGTCTCTTAGGTGGTCTCGCTGAAACCGGTACAGGAAGCTTTAGTCACACATCCCGAGGTCTTCCGGTCACATCTAAAAAAACGTCATGAAACCCTCTTCCCACAGCGCCGGATTTAAGTTTCACTCCATATTCTCAATCCTGCTGTCTTTAAGGCAATAAAGTACTGAAGCACTGCACACTGTACAGCATCTTGAGTGAAGGAGCACAGAGGAAGGGTGCAGGAAAAAGACACAGCCGAGTTCTGATGGGGCTCGGCCAGGCAACACCTGCTCCACCAGGCCCCAGCTCTCTACCTCAGCAGGTTCACGGCTGGCACGGTGGGTCTACAAGAGTGAGCACACAGCAGCCCTGCACTGCCTTGCCCCACCATGCGGCAGGTGTCTCAGAGCCACGCTGTACCCCTGCGTCAACATCACCAGTGGTCTACTTCACCTTCGAGGGCCAGCCCCAAACCAATGGAGCACTGTCTGCAGGCGAGTCCAGCACCTGCTCTCACTCCCAGCCAGCATTCAGACACAGCTTGCAGCCCTGCCCCTACCCCAGGCTGAAGATCGCTCAGGCACTCACCAGAGTCATCCTCCGTGTCCGAGTCCTCTGCCGAGGGCTGCGAAGAGGCTGGCAGCTCGGCCAACTTGAGGTCATACTTTCCCTCTTTCCCCATCCTGTATGAGTTGGTGCTGCCAGTGTCCCACTGGACCCTGATCCACCCATCCTCTCCCAATTCACCGATCACACGGCCAAGGCCAGGAGGCGGTCCGTCCTAGGGGAGCCAAAACAAAGATCAGTTAAGAAGGTGCCTGCCTGCCCTGTCATGCAGATGTCACCTAGAAGGGTGACCGGGTCACCTGCACAAGGTGTATGTCCACAGGCTGCTTCAAATCCACCTGCAACATGCCAGCACCTATCACCTTAAGCTGAACACCAGGAAATAACTTGCTCATGACTCTTGCCAAAGAGGTAAGTAGGGCGAGCATAGATTTAACCTGTGTTCCCAGGCCACACAGAGACGAGGCTCTCCAGGCCGGCCCTGGTGCCCATCCCGGGGCCCTCATCCCTCACAGGCTTCATGAGCCCGGACACCAGAAACAAGTAGCAGCCTCACCACATTCTGGTCTTTCTCTAGTTTTCCCTCTGGACCCTAGGGTGCCATGGGTGAAAGTGCTCCTAGGACACTGCTACTGTGCCTGGACACTTTCATTTCCGAGATGATGCTGATGAGGCCCATGCTTAAAAGTGAGGCTGAGAGCGCCCGGATGACGGGAACGCTACCAAGCCACAGGAAGGCCAACCTTGACCGTGGCTAGTGACTGTGGTACTGGCTATGACATCAGCCCCCATGACCTCCACCTGGGGGCCCCAGACACTGGGAGTGGCGTGAGCAAAGAAAAAACACAGAAATGGGCCACTGCCCCACTGGTACCCCTGAAACTGCTAGGCTGGGGCACCCAATAGGCCAGAAGCTCCCAGAGACACGCTACCCTGGAGTTTTCATGCCACTGTTACTCTAACGAGACCATCTCTCTCCTCCTCACTCTCGGTCTTGCTCTGAGCTGAGCCACACGTTGGGGAGATTTCTCCTGCCAAGATGCCCCTTCAGTAGGCTGCTGTTAGTCTCTTCTTGTTTTGATGCCATTCAATTCACTTGCTCAGGAATCTGCAACGACCTCATGTGCCAGGCACAAGTCCCGAGCTGAGACAGCTCTTTATTATGGCTTCTACCCGTTAACAGCAAGGGTGAGTGGAGGGTGAAGAGAGGTGGCTACTGAGCTTAAGTGAAATCTCTGAGTACCTGATCGCCCCATTTCCAGTCCACACCTCTCATGACCCTGGTTCCAATCTTCATCATGGCAGCCAGTTCCGGCCCTGACACGGGGAGCTGCACCGGAGTGGTTTCCTTCCTCGTCTCTTCCAAAACGGTCGCAGATGCTCCTCGGGCAGCGATGTTCATATCGTCGTCAACATTGTCACAACTAGGGCCTATCAAGCATCAAGAACAGCTCCTGAGCTGATAATATGTTCTGGGACCACTGGGTAGCCAACAGCAATATATCCAAAAACTTATCTCACATCATTTTTTTAAATTACCTTAAAATGGAGCAAAGACCTACATAAAAGAACTAAAACCATAAAATTCACAAAAGAAAACAGAGGAATCCTTATAACCCTGGATGTAGCAATGATTTCCTGGGACATGATATCAAAAGTACAGGCAGCAATAACAAAAAAAATAAATTGGACTTTGTCAAAACTTTATTTTAAAAAAGTTACAAATAGGAAACATAACCCACAAGGCGGGAGGTAATACCTTAGAGTAACAGTCTAGTACCTGAATATACAGAGGATTCCTACAAGTCAACAATACAAAGACAAATAACTTGAAATGTCTTTTTCAATTTAAAAATGAGCAAAAGTCTTGAACAGACTTTTCTATGAAAGACACACAATCAACATGCACATCTAAAGAGACTTATTGTCATTTGTCATTAGCAAAACGTAAATCAAATCACAAAGAGGTAACATGTCACACCCACTAGTGTGGTTTTAATCCAAAAAGCAAAGACAATAACTAGTGATGGCCGGAATTTAAAGAAGACCCATTGTCCACTGCTAGTACAGGAATGTAACATGGCGCAATGCTATGGAAAAGTTGAGCTGTCCGTCACCAAGTTAAACAAGATTACCATACGACCCAGCAATGCTCCTGTTACATACTCTTAGGTATATAACAGAAGAACTGAAATAGGTGTTAAAGCAAAAAAATATGTACACAAATACGGCCAGCAGCACTACTCCCAATGGCCAAAAGGCAGAAATGATGCACGTGTCCTCAGTGGATGAATGGATAAATACACTGTAGTACTTTCATACAATGCAATTTTTCTAGCAATGAAAAGGAATGAAGTAGTAATGAATCCTAATAGAAATAAAGCCAGATACAAATGGCCAAAAATTATATATCATTTATATGCACTATCCAGAAGTAGGCACATGCACAGAATCAGAAAGTAGACTTGTTATTGACAACAGTGGGGGAGTGAGAAAACAGGAATCACCGGGGTGCAGGTTCACATCGGGGGCGATAAAGCGACAGACTGTGTGGTAACACACACACTGCAGATGTGCTGAAGGTCGCTAAATGAGAAATGTAAAAGTGGTTAACAAGGTAAATTTTGTTATTTCCATGTTCCACAGAAACAACTGAGAAAGAGAGTAAGGCAGATCTTGCTACTTTCCTAAAGGACGAGGGCGACGCCGACCTACCAATCAGCCGGAGCGCTGTCTGCGTGAGGGCGAGCGTGCCTGAGTTCAGGAGGAGGTCCAGGTTACTCGCGCCGTGCTGCAGCGTGAGCATGCTGAACATCACCAGGAGGAAGCGGGCCCGTGGGGTCGTGCCCAGGCTCGGGCCTGACGGATTCTCGTTGGTAATCGTTAGCAGGGGCACAGGCTGGATACCTGAGAAGCATAAGCACCCACATAAATTTCTTGTGTGTGGACCCAAGAACATACATGAAGCAAAAAGCATTGGCAATATTTTCAATTGTTTTTCAGCGAATTTCCACAAAATGTGGAAATCGAGCAACTCTGTACTACTTTACAACAATCCTATCACATCATTCCATCCAGCAATCTTTATCTGCCTACGAAATTTATCATACTGTTCCTCTAAATACTCCTGGAGGTTTACTGATCTCATTTCAAACATAACAGACACATTTCACTTTCTGCCCCACAGAACTAATCCTAAGATTTCTCTGTAGATGCTCAAACTATCCAAGAAATAAGTATTAATATACAAGAATACTTGTATATACAATAAATATATATTTTATAATGTATGAATTAAGTATTATATAATTTAGAATTATATAATAAGTATAAATAAGCATTTTAGGATATAACTTTTTAGGATGATACACATTCATGTTAAAATGTAAAAAAAAATCTTCTATTACTATACTTCAAGATTGTGATTCCTGCCAAATTTTGAAAATTCTGGAATCTGAAACAGCTAAAAGCAGTCTAGATTACCATTTGAATGTATAAAGTTTAGTCGCGTCATATAAAAGCAAAACATCAGCATTTCTACGTTTCCACAATACATAAAGAACCAAACTATGAAATAATGATGATGTAGTGACTGACATTACTCTGATAACAATTCTAATTCAACTATTTAACCATCAGATATTTTTTGACTCACCAAGTTCTTTAAATTTGGCATTTGCATCCATCAAAACATTTCTAATATTCTGAACAGCCCAAGCATACAGCTTGCCAAAAGTCACTTCCAGGAGCATCCGATTAAAAGGTGGGATCAAATCAACATCCTTTAAACAATCCGTAAGGGGTTCCCTTGCAAACAAAGAGACATCATTTTAATCAGAATATTGCCAGACTTTTAACTGCAATAAAACAATGCTTTGTTGCAATGGCTTCTTTTAATTAAAAAAAAAAAAATCTTATAAACTTTTACCCTATATCAACTCCCTCAGGAATAAGTCTTTGCCATCCACAGAACATGGCATACTGCACGGAGGGAAGTAAGAAATTTTTGGCTGCCAGTTTTAAAATTGTATCTATGCCTTCCAGGCGAACCTCTGCTCTCTCCAACTGCAAAACATCAATGCATACAATTAAGTGTTGCACATATTATCCATTGCAGAGCAGAATGTTCTTAGCAAATTTTACCTGTTTTAGAAGGCACTTTCTCATTTTTTCTACATCCACTGGCTCTTCTTTCAGGGCAAATTCAGCAATTGTACTGAGAAGTGCAGACTGTGGATAAAGACCCTGAACATTCTGCTTCAACCATTTATATTTGTGAACACCTGGAACTGTACTCAACAGAGGCTGCCATTTATCCTAACAAAGGGAAACAATTTGTACTATTAGTTTATACTACCAATATAAACATGTGCTTTAAATATAATAAAATGTAAATAAGTCCCAATAGGTTTAAGTTGATGAAATATTTTAACTTTTACTAAAAGTAAAAGGGAACACATTTCCAGCTATGGAGCTGCCCAAGACACTAAGTCAAGGTCATTAAGCACCACTACGGCATGGGCACTAAGACTTTTAGTAATACCCTACTTTACTCACTACCCTACAAATACTCAAGGAGAAAGTGACAGGCCTTGTGGATCCTTTACTATACACTGTCTTTCCATTCAGCCAGTCTCAGGAATCAAAGAAAATTCTTTACCTTGGGTGATTTAATTGCAATGGGTCTTTTGTCCACATTTATAGGACTGTGAGGCAAAATGCAAGTTTCTTCTAAATCACTTTCTTCATTGCCAATTTTTTCTTCATCATCAGTAGATTCTGGCTTCTTAGGAACTATATTTAAAAAACATCATTCATAACAAAAATCACTTACTTAAATATAATTTTAAATTAAGGAATATTTAAATTTGCCTGGAGGACAAGAATATTATAGTCGATGAAAAATGAAAACATTATGGTCAACCAAAAGGCTAAAACTACAAATGTAAAAGCTATCATAATTATTCTTGAATGACATACAGTAATAATACTTGGTCACCACATGTAAGAACAGAGAGACACAGTGAGAGTACTATGATGAAGAGAAGCCTTAAAGAAGAGGGTGTCTAGGAATCAGTGGTCTTCTTTCTTAAAGGGCCAGATGGTGAACATTTAAGTTTTTGCAAACCATTCAGTTTGTTTCAAATACTCAATTCTGCTGTTGACACATGAGAAAGAGTTAACTTTATGCAAGCATGTTACATTTCAAACTTCATATAACTATCAAGTATCAAATATATTATTCTTCTTTAGATTAAAAAAAAAAAATCACAATGAGTCAAGTCTCATCTCTATGAAGCTATCCACAGCCAATGCAGCCTGAGTTCGATACCTGGCCAGGGAACTTCCCACATGGCACAGCAGACGCTCCTGCCTCACCCGCTGTGCCTCTCAGCAGTATACTTCAGTAGATCTGCCTGTTCTGCTTCCTACTCTGTCGCTGGTGAATCCTCTCACCACCCCACATCTCTAGCCTACACCCCAATTCTTGTCTGCATAAATATATAAATCTTTAAAAAAAATCAGTCATATGCAAAACCCAGTCTTAGTTCATGTGCAGCGCAAAGCAAGCAGCAATGCTGCATCTGGCAGCCTACTCGGGTATAGAGCACTCGCCCTCTGTCTCAATGTACAACTGAACCAACTGATATCTTACCGAGTTGGTCTCCTTAGGGAAATTTCTACTGATATTGCAGTAACGGGGGCTGCTTCCTTATGTTTGGTCAATTTCAAGGTTTTTATTCTAATTCTCTTCAACACGCAACATAAACAACAAGCAGTGAGATAGTAACACAGCAGGTCTAGCTTGCTCAAATCCTAAGAATCCCAAGCAAAGCCTGACCTTTCAGTTCAGTACCAGCCCTTGGCCAGCTCCTGGGAACTGAGTTCTGAGCCCATGCAGGTTCTGTGAGTCTGAGGGCAAGGTCCACACAGACCAGGGTGACTCATTTCTGCTGGCAACGTGCCATACAGTGACTGTTTCTGCTCCAGGGCTGAGGTCTGAGTATCTCAGAGCACAGGGAAGGCCCTGAATGGCGATGTGACAGGTGCCCAGAAACTACCCTGGACGGCAAAGTGAGCAGCCTTGCTGACGCCGCCTCACATGTCACTGTTGACAGAACTAACTAAGCACATCTTGTGTGATTACACTGGGAGTGTGGGTCTGGTTTCCTCAGACCTCCCTCTATGCACCTTCCCCTTTGCTAATTCCAATACGTGTCCCTTCAGACTCCTGCAACCATGAGCTCTTCTGTGTCCTGGGAGCAATGGCAGCAAATTATCATACTCGGCAACCTCTGACAGAGCAATGGTAATACAAATTACTTCAAAGTTTCTTGATTTTCTTAACCAAAAAAACCAACATTGTCAACATCCATTAACTACAGAAACCCAGAATGAGAACTTTCAGAGGTAACAATGTGGGTTCACAGAGGTAAGACCAGGTGGTGAGGGATCATCCCCCCTCAAGCTGACACGCCGTCGCCGTCGCCCAAGCCTGAGCTCCTGCTATAGCTTCTCGCCCTCTGTGCTCAGGGGTATCATGACAGGAGTTCCTGATCCAGAGTTTAAGTGTGTGAGCAGGAATCATCAATCCAGGATGGCTTCTAAAACAAGTTAGTCCTTCAGGATGTCACTGTTCATAATGTTCATCAAAACTCAGTTATTAATACTGCTTAATTACCAGGTCAATGAAGAAGTCAACTCATAATATAATCAGAAATTTCTAAAGATTTGATTATGACAGGGACCAAATTTTAAAGTATATCAAGTATTTTTACTCAAACTTTTGGCTATTTAAAGCAAAAGTTTTCTATCTTCTTACATAATCATGTCCTAAAAATATCAGTTATTCTTCTAATTTCCTTTTATAACAAATGAGCATGTCAGAGTACTCACTATTTCCAAAGAAAAACATGTCTTTACAAGAATGGTAAGATTTGCTGAAAGATTGTTTCCATATATCGAATAAGCAGGAGAACCCAAAGTTACACTGTTATCTGGTGTCTTGGAAAATAGGCGGGATTTGTAGGTTCCCTTATAAACACGCACAAATCTGATGGCGATTGTGGAAAAGCCTCATCTGAGCAGAAACGCGCAATAGCAAATGCTTCATTCTGCAAGTGCAGACTAAGCCACACCAGGAACACACTTCCACAGCACGTTCCTGCCTTTTACATTCCTACCTCTCTTTTTCCTGCGTTCGCGAATTATCTTCTGAGTTATCCTCCTCCACCGAGGCAAAGAACTTAGCAGTTTAAACTTGGACATTATGGAGAGGTCATTACAGACTGCAGGTCTCAGTTCGTTAAAGAGGAATCTCAAGCGTTCAATGACTGGAGCACAGACCTCCTTGTAAGAACGGCCCTGTTCTTGATGTGTCTATACGTTAAATGTGAAAAGACAACTTAGGAACAAATATTTTGGCACTGGCTAGAAAGCCCAGAATTAAAGAGAATCAAAAACTATTTACCTTAATGAGTGAGCATTTTGCCTGGTAGACAACTCTACAAACATCCACCACTGATTTAGGCAACGTTCTGTGTTTTACCTGCTCAATACCAAGTGCACCTGCATGAACTAAGGATAATGCCACATGACCTGTAAAAGACATTGAAAAGAAGGGTCCAGGTAGGAATGAAAGTCTATTTCATGTCAGTTGGAAGACTCAGAGTACAAGGAAAAAAAAAGCAAGCTTCATACCCAAATCCTCATGCTTTAAGAGGCAACATAACAGCAAGCGGCCGACCTCTTCCACAGGATGCTCAGGAGGAAATGTGATCGGCGTAGTCAAGTGGCACTGCCTACAATACCTTTCTATTTGACACAGAAAATCCTGCAATAGAAACAGCTGGAGGTAACTTCAGAGCCACCCTGGTATAAGGTCAAATTCCTATACTACGTGCCATGTTCTGAATTGCAATCACAGTTTGCAATGACTCTGAAACCTTCCAGGTATGTAGAATCAAATCAGACTCTCATCTCAAAACCAGCCCTCCGGTAACATGTAAACAAAGCCTTGTTAAGCTGATCAAAGAACAAGAACGTGTTCACACATCAAAGTCCCAGAGGACCCAGAAGGATACTGAGGGGGCGGTGTGGGAAGGTGTCACTCACCTTCACATTGTGATCCTGGATGTTGTTATCCGCAATGGCCTGCAGGAAGGCCTGGGACTGGTCCCCCAGGGCCCGTTTGTGGGAGCAGAGTCGGGACTTGCTGGCCGGGGTCCCCCCAGGTGAACTACAGTGGTCCTCGTCTTTCTCTTCATTGTAGCTATAGTGGATCTGGCTGGTCTGCAGCCCTCCAGAGAAGATGGACGACTGAAGCCACTCTGGAAAGTGCATGGACAAAGGTTAAAAAGATAAAAGCAAGCAGAAGAAATAAATACTGGGGAAAAAAGCGTAGAACTAAATATTCAGTTTAGGTGAAATTCAGTATCACTCCTACGAAAGAGTTACATTTAACATATTTATACAGATTGGTTCATTATTCCTTTCTGTTTATTCAACAGGGAAAGCAGTGTTGAGGGATTTCATACACAAGCAGTCACTCCATTTCAACTGCGACAACTGTACGCTACAAAGTGCTATAAGGGGTACAAGAGTGTGTGGCAGAAAGCCATCATTACTTAGAGGTGAGTAAAAGGTTCACTTTTCCTATAGAAGCAGAGACTGAGCTGAGATCTGAACAAAGACAGAGGCAGAACAGCACATGTGAAGGTGAAATCCATCCACACCATTAATCAAGCAGTTAAGATTGAGAGACTACTAAACACAGAGCACACACTCTTTAGTAAGAAATCAATCCTTGGAGACTGGAGATCCAATGGACTGTAAAAGAGACCTATGTATCAGATGACACCAGGCGAGACCCCATAGAACACTCCAGAACGCTCATTATAACTGCTATGGTAACTGGAGTAGAAGTCACTAAAAAGTCATCAGTTTTGTATAGCACTAAAGATTTCTCTGAAATGACCTTTGTTATGAAAATATCGCTCTAACATTTCGTTATTAGTAGTGATTTAGATTTTAGAACATTCAAAAGCAGTCTTCAAAGTGCCACATTAATCCTTCTAAAGCACTAATGTGATCCTACCCCTCTCTGGCTCCCTCCACTTAGAACTCCCCCATATTTCTCAAAGACACTGCTCCATGGAAAGTTCTGTTGCCCTTGAGTGGATCAGAGCCCCACCCGCTGGAGTCCACTGCACCTTCTGCTGCCCTCTGCTGCCCTCTACTGCCCTCTACTCTGACACTTGCTGATTTAGATGATACTTTGTTTCCCCGCAGCACAAGTCTTCAAGGAGGAGGGTGGAGCCGCCTCCCCTTAGAGGCTCTGCAGGCAGCTCAGCATCCACCACATGCTCTGCGAGAGTTCCAGAAAGCAGGCTGACCAGGCACCAGGGCATCCTTACCCATGAGCCTTCTCCCATAACACTCCATACAGAGGTGCTCAAAACCCCTGCTTTCCTCAGCCGGACCTCACACATGCCCATGTGTCTGCTTGGATTGCGCTCATACCCAGCTCACAAGGACTCCAATTTCGGGACTAGTGCGACCTCTATGAAGCCTTTCTTTCCACCAGAACCATTTACAAATGTCTCCACTTCACCATGTGCCAGCAGGTCTCCTGACCTACTTGTGATCACCACACAGCAAGCCTTGGAAGACAGAGGTGTGCCTTATTACACACCTGTTACACCCTGAGCATCCAGTATGGTAATTCACACAGAATAGTAACTCCACACAGAAGCTTGCTGGATGGCTGGTCAGTAGGCAGAAAGAGAAATGTATAAAGAAAAAATTGGATCTATCTTACAGGATAAGCAGAACTTCTGTTCTTTGAGGTGATTACAAAGGATGCCATCCCCAAAATTATTTGATTTAAACATAGTAAAAACACTACCCTCAAATAGAATGCTTTCCCGAAGGACAACCGAGCCACATCATAGGAACTTCTAGGCACAGAGGGAGGCAAGTCGAGCTAAGCCCATCTAGCTATGAGAGGAGACGTGAGTGATCAGTCACAGGATAGAACTTCCTATACAACTGTCACCTTCCTCTGCAGCCACAGGTTGTGAGAGCAAATAAAAGTCACTCCTGCTATTTCTAATTAACTGGTTTAGTATCACACACCTTATTATACCTCACCAACTGTGTTGATTCTTCCTTGCCTGCTCTTAATGGAACTTATGGCTCAGTTAAAATAATCGGCTAATGTTAGCAGAAAGCAAAAGTTCTTACTGGCACATTCAACCTCAACCGGAGACAGTGGAGTGCTCATTGCCAAGTAGGAGGCGTGTAGTCCAAGAAGCAGGCCCAGATTCCTCTCGGTGTCTATCAGAGGTGAAGACAGACTTCCCAGATCTGGTATGGTAACAACTTCTTGGTCAGGCTGGGAAAAATAAGTTTTATCATCAGTCTGAGAAAACAGAATAATAATAAAAAATGTAAAGCCAAGATGAGCAACAGCTTATATCCTTAAACCAGACAACCGCCCTGATGAAGAAAGGCCGGTGTTTTGGGCGTTGGCGGTACACTGTGGAGCAGTGAGCACAGGCCGCTACCAGAGCACCCTGAGATACTGACCACGCACCCCACATAGCAGACGGTGAGTCACCGCTCCTCTGGGGAAAAAAATCAGAGCACAAACAATTTAGCTAGAAAATCTCTTAGGGAATCAAATAGAAGTTTCTGAAGTGATTATATACAATGCTTCAGAAGATATCCTGAATTGTTACATGCATAAAGAATCCACAAAAATATGGCATGTACTGTGGAGAGTTAGTGAACTAACATGCAGAAGAAATAAATTTCTTCAAAGAGCAAACACATTTAGAAAAAAGTTCAAATGAAAATAATCTGAAATTTTGCCAGTCATGTTAGACAATTTACAGTTAATTTTCCTTCATAAAATGCTGTACGTCTGAGTCTCCATGACATTTAGTAAGTTTTATTACTTCTGGATCCACGCTTGGAAAGTCAATCCCAATATATAAATTCCAACAGCCATGGACACATCAGAACGTATTTCTGTTTTCAAAAATTACACTACTATATAGCTCTTTCCCCAAAATACACATCTCAAGATAGCAAGCCCTTCCAAATTTCTACATAACCTTGCAATAAAATTGTAGAGCTCAAAGGTTACCTCTTTGTGGAACAGTATTGACATTTCTCACAAAGTAATAATTTTTAAAATAACTTTTCAAGATCAACACATCATGAAGCTTAACAAGAACAAATGTAAACATACTTAATTGAAAAAAAGAAATCTGTAAAAGATCATTACTACTGAATGATCCCCCTACCTACACCCAACTCAAAAGGTCCAAGATGTCAATACTTAAGGGTAAAAACCACTTATCACTAACAATCAGAGAGGCCTATGCTAACATCCACTATGGCCCTCATGGACTCATTCTCACTTGCACACACTCATCCTCACCTCCAGATACTGGCCAACACAAAAGGCATGCATTGACTCCCGTGTATCTTCAAACTGCAAAGCAGCTTCTAAAGCAACCACTGGGTCTTCCCCTGCAAACTGAGCTGAAACAAAAAGGATGAAAGGCACATGATTTCAGTACAATTTGCCTAGACATCTACAGTAGAACTGACAAGGAGGAAAGAGATTGGGCAGGTTAACTCCAAAGTGAGGGTTACCAAAATACAAACATCTGTCACTCTGTCCTGGCCTGACCAGACCAAATCAGAACATGGAACAAATTCTGACAAATATTAGAACAACAACAAAAAAAATGCATTAATGATGACAGATTTTCCAAATGTGGCTGAATTCACTGACAGACAAGACCAAAGTCATAGATAAATAAAAATGTGTAGAAAATGGAATAATAGTAAACTGATGACTTAAAAAGCCAAAAATGCTCTTGTTAAATGATATATGCTATAATTTTTAACCATGAGGTAAAAAAGCACAGCCTTACCAAGAATGCTATTTCCTGTTAATGACTGCGTCTGAAAGTCCTTTATATCATACACTTTCCCATCAATCACAGTCCAGAAGCCTCCATCTTTATTGTGGTTCTCCAAATCAGCCTTGCGTATAAGTGTCACCTCCTCATTATTTCTACAGTTCTGACCTGTAAAAAAGGACTCTGTATATACAGAAACCAAAATCAATGAGTCAATAGATCATAGATAAAATAAAAGGAAAGAAAAGGAAAAACAGACAAATCCACAATCATAATGGGAGTAACATACTCCCTGTAACTAAGATCACAAACAAAAAAATCAGCAAGGATATAGAATGCTATAAAAAAACAAAAGCAAAACCACTTGAGCAGCATGAACAGCAAATCTGACCATATGCCAGACAACAGAGCAAACCTCAAAAAAATGAAGTTACAGAGCATGTGCATTTCCTGCAATGCATAAACTAGAAATAGGTTAACAAATTAAAATTCTCTACGTATTTGATAATTGTGAAATAAAGTTATAAATAACCCAAATTCCAAGAAAAAATGATTATGAAAATCAGAAGTGCAAAGAAATGAGTAACAATGAAAATACTATTGATCAACACTTGTGCTAAAGAGTTAAATGGATGCTTGAGGGCATTTCCACCTTTAAATGTATATATGGGGGGGGGGAGAACTAAAGAATTAATAGGTTAATACACACCAAATAAATACATTTTTTTGAGTTCATAATAATACTCGAAAAACGAAACTTTACCAGTTACCTTTAGAAGTACAGAACACCAACTCAATGCTATAAAAAATGGCTAAATAAGGTAGAGGGAAAAGGAATTAAGTGAGGATCTCATCCTACCTGTACACATTATACGTCATGCAAACCCAACAGCAGAGAGTAAGGCTGGTGGGGGATTGTATAAAAGATACACTAAACATGAACTCCTTGATCCATCTTTAGAGAACTGAAGGTGGGGTCACTCAGAATCACAGGTCTCTGACCCCAAGAGACAGAAAGCATGGCCTCAGACACATTCTGACGCACCAAATCTGAATCCAAATCTGATCAAGCATCTACATATAACCAGCAGTTAAGAGAAAATATAACCGATAACAACAGATGTTAATCTAAAAGAATGCAAGCTGCCAAGGTCAGAAAATGTAAACTTCTCTGAAACAAATGCCTGACTTTTTTGAAAAATACACAGAAGGAGAGAAGGGGCAGGACCTACGCTATTGGGGGGAAAAACTGAAGTATATAACTTGTTTAGAACCTGGTTCAAAATAACCACGAATAAGATGGGTTTTTCATATAATCCAGGAGTCTGAACATGAATTTCATGACTGATTAAAGAACTGACTTTAATGTCAGTATAGTGACACTATGTTTTCATTACAAAAGAAAAGTAGTATCATTAACAGGTAAAGTGTGTTTAAACTTTTTGATTAAGACAAAGTAGTTTCAAAATAATTCATTCAATAAGAGAAAAATGTAGAAGGGGATAGGGAATGTGAATACTTGCTAATTTAGGTTCATTATACTATACTCTCTACTTTTATCTACATTAGAAAATTTTCACAATAAACAAATTAGATCATTGCAGTAAGAACAGAGAGTCCAGAAACAAACCCTCACATATTATGATCAAATAGATTTTCAACAAGAGTTCCAACATCATTCAATTGGAGAAAGGACAGTCTTTTTTAAAGTGCAGGGAAATCTAATGGCCACATCAAAGAATGAAGTTGGACCCATATGTCATACCACAGATAATAATTAACTCAAAATGGATCCAATAACTAAATGTAAAATGCTAAAACTATACAATATAAATCTCTTAGAAGAAAACATTGAAGGAAAGCTTCATGACATTCAAATGGGCAATGATTCTTGGACAAGACACCAAAAAGCACAGGCGATCAAAACTTGAACAGACAATTGCACATCCACATTCACAGCAGCATTAGTTACAACCAGAAAGTTGAAATCACCCAAGTGTCCATCAACAGATGAATGAATAAACAGAATGTGGTAGCGGTATATAAATACAACAGAATATTAACCAACCTTAAAATGGAAGGAAATTCTAACCATGCTACAATGTGAATGGACAATGAAGACATGGTAAGTGAAATAAGCCAGTTACCAAAGGAAAAATGTTGAATGATTTCACTTTATGACGTACCTAGATTGGTCAAATTCACAGAGACAGGAAGTAGAATGGTGGTTGCCAGAGGCTGAGGGGAGGGGGGAATGGGATGTTAGTGTTTTAAGGGGACAGAGTTTCTATTGAGGTAAGACAAATAAGTTCTGAAAATGGAGGATAGTGATGGTTAAACAACACAGTAAGTGAACTTAATACAAGAGAACTATGCTCTTTAAAATGATTAAAATGGTCAATTTCATGTCACCTATATTTTTCTCCATAGAAAAAATTTTAATGTGGGGTTCCCACTCTATTCTAACCCCACCCACCGAAAAAGTTGTTCACAAAGAAAACCACAAGCCAAGACGATTATCAGGCAAATTCTACCACTTTTACAGACACTCTTCCAAAAACAAGAAAAGGAGAGAACATTCTTCAACTCATTCTATGAGACTAACTCCTGCGAATAACACCTTGAGTGTCTGTTATTGTTCTGCACTATCAGATTTTCTCTTGGCTGGCTAATAACTGGTAGATCCTGAACAGAGTTAACAGGGGTTGCTTGCAGGGGAGCTGTCCTCTTCTTGAATTATGGCATTTTTATTTCAAAAATAGATGGCTGGTTTAGCCTTTGAAAAATTAGTAATTTATGCATTTACAGGAAAAAAGAAGAGAAACATGTATGATGTCAAGAGATGCAGAAAAACCATTTAATGAAATTTAATATCCATTCACAATGAAAACTTCCTTGCAATGCAGAAATAGAAGTAAACACCCAGGGAAGGGAGACAGATGGGGTACAGGCACAAGTGGTTTGGTGGAGGGTAAGCGGAACATAGGCACAGGGAAGAGCAAAAACGTAACCCTGAAAATTAAAATAAAAATTGAAAAATTAAAAGAGTGAACATCCTTTATACTTAAAAGTACCTCCAAAGCAAACCCTACACAACAAGCATACTGCATACGTGAAAGCTGGACAGATTTTCCTCAGTTTCTAGGAATTAGACATGGACACCTTTCTATTCAACATTGCAGAGGCGGCTAAGACCACAGAAACACTTGATTTAAACAAAGACAGACCAAGGGCAGTTCCTTCACCCAAAGGTGCTGACCCTATGACCCTATGGACCAAATACCAATGGAAAAGCAACAGGATGTGCCCTCTTGGTACAAGGTGAAACAGAAACCTCCCACTCTGTAGTGGGCAAGAAATCAGCATAAGCACCACAGGAACCCAGGATTCTGACCTAACGCTCACCATCCAAGCCACCCAGACAGGAATGTTTAAATAACTATGCTGTTTAGAGACACATGCCTATGTGGTAAATGACTGAGAGAAGGGCAATGACCACAGAGTGAGACATGGGAACCTCACAGAGAAATAAGAGGCAGAGCTGGGGAGGGTCCTGTCAAACGTCTATTTCTTAACCCGCAAGAATGTGAAAAGTTTTCTCTATGACTGATCAGAGTTGCTTCTCTAACTTTTGTGTCTATGCTGTATTTCATAATTAAAAAAAAATTTTTTTAATGAACAAGTTTGAACTGCTGATCAAATTAAATGTTTCGCAGATATAAACCATAAACCATGTTTAGTAGATACAAAAATAAAAAAGGACCATTTAGATGCACAAAAGTTAGATGAAAGTTTAGTGATATAAAAAAATTCAAAACTAAGCCCAACAGGCCCGGGCTATTTTCCTCAGGACAAGGGTAATTCTCCGGTACCGCTCCTATTATCAAGTGGATGACTGACCCAT
Source organism: Scalopus aquaticus (assembly GCA_004024925.1). Taxonomy (NCBI): domain Eukaryota; kingdom Metazoa; phylum Chordata; class Mammalia; order Eulipotyphla; family Talpidae; genus Scalopus; species Scalopus aquaticus. The sequence continues at coordinate 45,019 of PVIJ01002185.1, read as the reverse complement.
TTTGAGCTGTCCTATAAAATGGAAACTGAACTACAACTTCAATGAATTCTAAATCAGAATCATGTTCACTTAGATTTAAAAACATTAAAGTTCAAAAGCTTCAAGAAGACAAGTTTCATTCCAATTGGTCAGCAGTAAAAATGGTACCTAGAGCAAAGCACTCGGCTGACTGCACACACTCCCTGGTTCGGTTATGGCAGGTACTGGCAAGGATTTCACAGTCATTTCATGTCAATGTCTGCTCCAAAGTTGGACCCCATCTACCCACCTCAACCAAACCTGGAGACAGCTCCCAGGAAAGGGCGTTTCAGAATTTTCTAAGATAATCTGTTTCAAGATATAACCAGGACTAACAGAAAAATCTTCCTTACATATAACCCAAGTCTCTATTGATTTATCTTTATTTTTTTCCCTTATATACCATCAGTGAAACAGCAAGTGATTGCTCTTCCCTTGTATTCTTGTAAAGAATACAAAAAACAAGAATAGATTATACTATGACAAAACTTTCCTCAATGAAAGTCCTTTATGTTAAGTTGCCATACCCATGATGCCAGGCCACGCTAACTCTTCATGGTCGTCCCTTTCCTTTCCTGGCGCCAGGTGGTTAAATCGATCCAGATGTTCGAGCAGGCCGCCCAGCAGTGGGACAGCGCCAGCCTCCTGCATAAGACCAGCATTTTTACTGAGCAAAAGCACTATAGAAACGACTAGTTCTGGAAGGAGAACACCTACATTTAAAAAGAAGGGAAAAAAGGATTAAGATTTAATAAAAGCATCTATCCTGTAGAGTCAATTTATAAAGTTACTCTATATTTAAATTCTGATAAATCACCAACAAAATATCTTTGTCCTTTAATATATTTCTATTAGACAATTTATAGTTCACTTTGAAAGAGACAGCTACTATAGCTATCAAACAGAATACTTTGAGTTGCAGTACTTTTCAAAAACATTGTTTCAACACAGAACAATAAAGACTTTCAAGCATAAAACTACCTACCACTAATTTTACTGTTAGAAAAAAAAGCACTCAATAATAATGCTCTGCTTGCTATCACAGAATTAACTTTTAAAAACATTAAACAATATTGCAATTTTTCAAGGTCCTGAAAGGGGCATCGAAATTTTATGCTACTAGAATATTAGATCTCATTATGAAATATTGACTTCATTATTGAAGTATTAATAACAGTTGAAGACTCTCAATTGCTAATTGTAGTTACAGTGATATGAATCCCATAGCAGGTGACTTAACAACAGAACTGTCAGTAACTAAAAACACAAAAGAAGAAAAGGGCAAAAGGACTAGAAAAAACATGGCATGTATGCAGGTATATAAGGAAATGATTTTAACTTTCATCCATCTCCAAAAATAAACACACGTCCCCACAGAGAAAACAAGAAAGGTACCAGTGAAGTCCCCTTCCACAATGCAGGCCACCTCTGCAAAGTGGCGCCAGCTGGTGGAGGCGATGCTAGCGGCCACGGGCAGTATGTCCCCAATGTGTGTGCACAACAGGGCTGTGTACTTCTTGAGCAAGGAACCAACACCCATCAGCTCAGGACCTTGAAGAGAGATTTAGAAGATTTCATTTTCACTGTTCAAATTTAACTTCCAACTTCAGAGGCAGAGTAGAGGCAAAAAAATTTTTTTTTTTTTTTACTTTGTAAATTGTTCTACTATTCCACTCTCATCTATGCATTTTTTACACATAATAATTATCTTAAATAGGCATCTCTTACTCATTAGGCCTTGGTCTTTTCATATCGCATCATCTGAGGCACAGGCAATCTGGTCAGATTGGTTTTTACACATTGTACTTACACAGTACCTGAAAACTCTGAGTATATATATACTAAGGTCATAACACAGAGCGTTTTAAACTTTATGTACAATACACAAATGCTTTCTAAGTCCATGTCTTAACATTTGTAAATAATCCCAATAAAACACGCTACGCATTTTTCAGTCTCACAAAATCATCAACTTTTCTTTCTACATGTTTTTAATAGCTTTTAATCCTTATGACTTTATGTCTTTGAAAGAGTGACCTCTTTCAGACTATAAGGTCAACCATTTGAACCTGAAATTTTCTATCATCTTCGTAGCTAACTCTTTTCAGAAAGTACCCAAGTTATTTTATAATACACAAACTATAAAAACATTAACAGAAGGAGCAGATCTTTACATCTTTGGCAGAGAAAGTTACCTTATGGAGAGCCAGCCACTACCCTTGGAAAAGCCTCCATCAATTCCACGTCACACGCGGTGCTGAGCACCTGCACATTGCCCGGTGTTGATCCCCATAACCACCCTCAGGTAATATTCCAATCCTCTACGGCTCAGCGGTTAAGCGCTGCACTGTGAAGCTGTTGGCAGCGGCAACGTGAGTTCGACGCCCGGCTGGGGAGAATCCCACCTGGCGCGGCAGACCTCTCCTGCCTCTCCCGCTGCTCCTCTCAGCAGTGGATTTCCGTCGATCTGCCTGTGCTGCTCCCAACTCTGTCTCCGGTGAACCCTCTCGCCGCCCCACGCCTCTGGCCTGTACCCCAGCTTGTATGCATAAATAAATAAATCTTTAAAAAAAAATATTCCAATCCTCTATATGGCCCTCAGGAACTTTAACCCCATGTCCAGCAGTTAATAAATCAGAGTTATAAATGAGACCCAATCTGGCTCCCCAAGAAGACACACTCTGTAACGCTTTCATACCCACATTACGTCAGTCTCTAATGGCCCATAACTAACACATGGCATAAATCTGATGAAAATTCTATAAAATGAACCTGGACATAAAGGATGCTACTTCTCATGTCTGAAGAATGTAAATACTTAAACAATGAAATAAATAAAAAAACATTGGTATTGAAATATTTGCTCAACAAAAGTGGACACAAAATGAAGTCCTCCAAAATCAGTGCATATAATAGTATGGGTATGCAGAACAGGGATGTCAAAAAACCTGAATAGGAAAGTGCTAGATACACATAAGACATACATTTTAAGCAACTTACTAGAAATATCTGCAGTTTGACCAAAACTTTCTCCTGGATAAAGTTTACTGATAAGTAGGCGCTGAAAACGCAGCAACAAATCCAATGAGGCAGATCTTTCACGACTGTGCTGCTCAAAGTCCAGACACGATGAGATCTGACGGGCAACATCTTTCAATCTGGCTACTGTCTGAGAAGCAATGTTTCTATGCGGGGGAGAAAGGATTGCAAAATTAAACAAATTATGTCTGTTTAATAAAAAAAAAAGAGCTTTAAAAAAATCCTGACACACTAAAATCAGAAATAGTTCATCCACCCCGGTGACATGCAGATGGCTCCCCCCACAAACATCTGTCTGGTTTGTCTGCAATAGGCACAGCCTCTGTGGAAACCGAGCCGAGGAGCGCAGATGACACAAAAGACACGAGGACGCCCTTGCATTTTACAAATGTGTTCCTGAGAGCTGTGTGGAATGGTCCAACATAACAGAATGGGGCAAACCTATGGAAAGAAAAACGAGGTCATTTTTTTTCTAAATCTGCATTTCCAATATAAATGTGACACTATTCTTGAGGACAAGATTCACACCACGGCTGCTCCAGCCTTACAAATCCGCCTTTAGCACCTACTGGAGGATGGCAGAAAGGTGGCCCATGTGGGGTACCCAGGCCTCAGAGAGCACAGGAAGGAAGACCGATGAGGGGGCAAACAGACCAAGTCAAGGTAACAGGTGCCCAAAGAGCATAGAGAGAGGAGCGGGGGCTCCTGTTCCAAGTCGGGTCTGACTAGAGCCATGGACCACCAGCAAGCAGAAAGAAAATGTATGAAAACTGACTCTGGGAAGGTATAATTAGAAGAACTGTAAGTGGCTCTGGTTCCAAGGGCAGAATGTAAGGAGCAGGGAAGAAGGGCAGGGAGGACAAGCCAAAATAAGGAAGGGGAGTGGACACTGCAGGAGGCTGAAGTGCCAGGCTGCTAGGGTGAGATTCTGCAATGCTTTGCCACCAAGTTCCAAAAGGAATTGCCTTCTGTGTCTCAGGTAACTGATGTCAGCGTGAAGACAGAGTGAAAGGGAGAGGGAACACCAGGTGAAACCCTGCCACCCAGGACAGTGCAGCCCCTGGTGACAGAAGCCCGATCCCTGTCACTGAGAACAGAAGAGAGAGGAGTCAAAACAGAGTCTGATCCCGGGGTTGCTGTCCTGGCGGCTCTGTCACACCAGCCCTGCCCCAGCGGGAGGGGGAGGGCTGGCTGGCACCTGGCACTGGCACAGAGCTGCCGAGTCTGGGATCTCTACACAAAACCAGGCCACAGGCAGGAGCTCAGCAACACTTCCTTGAGTGCTAATGTGACAGCAGGCCACGTGGAAAGCCTCTGTCAGAGGCACCTTCCCCATGATTCATTCTGGGAACCAACAGCACGAGTGAGGACAGGAGCAGAAGACAGGACCCAGAGGGCCCCAACACCCTTCAACTCACACCCACGAAGCTGCTGGGGAAGAGCAGCAGGAGCACTTGGCTGACGCACGGCACCACCCACAGGCCATACGCAACCAAAGGGACACTCACTGGGCCTCTAGGTGACCTCACCTTACTACTCCACTACCTGATAACACCTCCACGATGGAGGACAGGTATAGAATCTGGGTGGACACTACGCATGAAAGAACGAACAGTAATAAAATACAACAAAGGTTTGAGTTATTTCTTTAACATGAAATTCAGAACCGTAATCAAAACGGGTAATCCTAAGAGTTCACTAATCACAAAAATTTCATAGCTCTGTATTTTCAAATGATTTTCTGTAGCCCCTTGCCAGCATAAGCCTAACAATTTGCTCTCAAATCTGTTTTCATTGCTTATTTTATGGCAAGCTGTAATTTCTCCAACCTGGTTTCCGAGAAATAAAGTACATGAAATGTCTCTAAAATGTTTTTACACTATTTTTCAACAACTGCTAGTCAACAGAGTCTCCTTCAATCACAAAATCTTAAGTTAAAAAAAGCTAATGTGAAGTCCATTCCTGCGAGGGGAGAGCACGTTGTCTTTGCTTATGAAAAGAACCTAGATTTGGGATGTTTTGCTAGTGAGAGAACTGTTGGTGCACTGCTCTTTTTCTGTTTTCCCAAAAATGTTTAAGGTGAGGTTCACTTCCATGCCTCGATTTTTGCTGAATGTTTTTTAAACAATACACCTTTGTTATAAACCTTCTGTACAGGCCCTCCCTGGTGGCGGAGCGGTTAAGTGCTGCACTGTGGAGCTGTCAGCAGCAGCGATGCGAGTTCGACACCCAGCCAGGGAGATTCCCACATGGCACAGCAGACCTCTCCTGCCTTGCCCGCTGCCCACCTCAGCAGTGTATTTCCATCTATCTGCCTGTTCTGCTCCCCGCTCTGTCTCTGGTGAACCCTCTCACCTCCCCATGCCTCTGACCTGTACCCCAGCTTGTATGCATAAATAAATGAATCTTTAAAAAAATTAAAAATGAAAAATAAATAAATAAACCTTCTATACAAGCAAGTCCTCCCTGAGCACCAAAGGGACCAAAAACTACACTCAGAAGGATGAAGATTCAGAAGACGACCTGCCGTGAGCACGATCCAGAGAGCACTGCCCACAGAAACACAACGCCCGGGGCCACAGGAGTGATGTTAAATGTTCTATCAGCCATGTTCATAAAAGGAAACATACAGAAAAGTCAGTAAAAAAGAATGCATTTACCTCAATATAGTGTCCGTATTATCACTTCAACATGAAACCAGTATGTAGGAAAAGTCCCCCCGATAATACCACAAACAGGTATTGAATTTGGGCTTATGCTATTCAGATATATCTGAATATGACGGTATTTCAAATGTTTCACATGACTTTATTCCACATTAAGTCTTCAAAAGCCATGGTGTATCTTACACATACAGCATATCTCAATTCAGATAACTTAAATTTTCATTGAAAATTCTTGTCTGCACTGAGCATCCTAAAATGCAGTTGAATATGCAAATTCAAATGGTCAAGTTATTCCAAACATATTTCAAAGTTTTCTAACAGCTAAAACTAATAGCTAAGTTTTTCTATAAGAACCTTAATTAACAAAAAATATTCAGACAAAGAATTCCGTGTCTCAACTACACTGGCCATATTTCTACTGCTCGCCAAGAAATGTGGCGTGTGACTGAGGAGCAGACAGTACAGGCCAAGTCCGTTCAAACACACAGGACTCCCCACACCGGAAGAGCAGTCTAAGCAAACAGGGGTGCGAGACAACTGACCCTGCAGGCTCACAGGAGCCACCACAGCCAAAGTCAGGGAACCCTGCACTCACTCAAGGCCAGAGATAGCCAGGGCTTCCACACGACCTCCTCAGTGAAGGAGAAACATTCAAGAACTCAGAAAAGCACTTCCCAAGGCATCTGACGCTATAAAACATTGCATTTTTAATTTTAAAGCACTCAGCATCCCTTTTTTTCAATCTGATTTTATTAACTCTGCAACATGAGCACTGCCCTTGTTCTTGCTTCAGTTACCAAGCTGAGCAGTTTCGCCTTTCATCCTGTGTATAGCTGAGCAGTCACAACTGAAACTTCTAGGAAGAAACCCCAAGTTCTTTCCACTAATGGCAACTACAGTGAACTAATTCCCTTTGCTTCAATTTGTTAAATGGAAGATCAAAATGTGCAAAATATTGCTCAAAAGGAATAATCATTATCAGAGTAGGAAAAAAAAAGGAAAAGTGTTTTTAATTAGCATTTCTTAAAATCCATGTAAGGAACTAGCTCTAAAACTTCCTCTTTTAAAAGTTCACTGTATACCCATTAAATTCTGGAATTTCTGGCCTGAAACACCACAGGGCCTTCTACATTCTGGACTCAGCTACCTAAGACAAGCTTCCAGATCTCTACTTCCTCTATGTGTAGAAAAACCAGGAGCCAAGTTTACAAAGAGCAGAGTTTTGTTAAAAAGAGGACAACAGTTCGCTGTTGCCTGACAAATGCCTTTCAGAAATCACCTTGCATATACCACTCTTTTTGACTGGCACTCACACACCAGCTGGCCTTTCTCAGTAGCATCTGCACACTTCAGCCCTGGTCAAGGTTAGCCCATTTATATTCTAGCCTTTTCTTTTTTTTTTTTTTTTTTTTTGATCCTCTTTTTTTTAATTCTTCCATTACTTTAATTTTTAAATTAAAACCTGTTGTACAAAGTAATATATATATAAATCTGATATACAGAATGACACAGCAATTCAACTGGTTTAAAGAACTAACCTCACCATGATGATTTTCATTTGCATCTACCTGCCTCCTAATAAGGTTAAGGATCTTTTCCTATAGTTACCTCACACACCAATTCCTCTGTGTGAAAATCTTTTAAATCTCCAGCTCTACCACATATACCCAAGCTCTTCTCTCATCTATAATTAAGAGTCTGTTCTTTACCTAGAACCTATCCAAGTACTTTATAGAGTATTTCCTCAACAGCCAAACACATTTTTGAGAGACTAAATGCTAGATCTCACTATCTTAATACAAAAACCAATAAAGTTCCTGTTAAAATATAATATAGCTAGCACTATTTACCTAAGAAGCTGCTGTATAAGCTGAACCAGAGGCAAACACTGTTTTCCAGAAGATTCATAGATCCCTGTATTAATAAGGTCTTTATCCAATGGAGTCCTACTTCTATGAAATGTGGAGGCATTCGCTTCCTGTTCATCAATTTCTTTTTCCTTCTGTGCTTCTTTTTTCGCTTCAATATCCTGTAATTCATAAAACAGAGACTGGTTACCAGTTATCTTAGCAGTACGTGTGGAGGCACCCTGGGCTGAGCCCTGATCTGTGTCTGATCTGTGTCACACATCTGGTGGCAATGGCCCAGACACACCTGTCATAAATCCCTTCACTTATATTAATCAGTTTCTAAACTCAATCATCCTACAGTCCAATGTCTAGGCTGATGGTCTCAGTGAAGTACTTAAAATCTTCACCCCCTTTTCCTGGCTCATACAAAAAGCCAAGGTGACCAGCCCTGCCCACACAGAAGCTATCTGCTTTGTAAACATGAATCAACAATCCAGAGAATGGAAAGCTATCTTCCCACCCAAATCATGTATCTGATAAGAAACGTATGTCCAGAATATGAAAGACTTCTTCCAGTTCAACCACTGAAAGACTATCAATTTAATTTAAACAGTGGCATTGGATCTGAATGGACAATCTCTAAAGAAAACATATAAATGGTCAATAAGCACATAAAAAGATGCTAGATATCACTGGTCAACAGTGAGATCATAACTGAGTTAAAAAGGCCCTAATCTGCATTATCTTGGTGTGCTGAACATGAATATAACCCTGAAAATTTTTTATTAGCTCTCATTTTGAAGATATTTCATGTAATTCATTTCATATGTTTCACCATGTAAATTTATCCAGTAGGACTGCAACAACATCCTAAATCAGCTTAGAATGATGTAATATTGCATCGCATTACATAATACCATCATGCATACATTATCCAGAGTTGACTGCATCATTTTCTGATGCAGTGCAATACTACTGCCAGGCAGCTGCTGAAGTAAGCAGACGTCAGCAGTGCACTACATAAAGCCCTGTCGGAAAGGTTGAGCACTGAAAGAAAATATTTCAGACTTTGTGCGGGAAAGTTGAAGCTACTGTTTCATAGAACTGTTATTATTTTGTCCATTTAGGCACAATACAGAACAGTAATGCCTCGAAAGTGCGTTCATAGCGTGGACAATTTCTGCTCTATTTGTGGGGTAGTGACATTTGCCAACCAGAAGAAAAGGATCACTTCTCAAGTGAAGAAGGCTTATCATCTTTACTTCAGATGGAAGTTGGTGACCAAGACAAGCCTTGGGCCCCGTATATATGCTGTGCTACATGTACAACACAGCTTTCACAGTGGTTCAATGGCAAAAGACCGTCAATGCCGTTTGCAGTCCCCACGGTGTGGAGAGAGCCAAGCAACCACATAAAAGTCTGTTACTTATGCTTTGGTCCTCCTCTTTCCAGCAGACTAACAAAGCAAAAGAAGTCAAGAATAGTTTACCCAAACATTCCATCTGTATTTTGATGACCGGTTCAACAACTTGCTGCAGGGTGATGCGAAACAAGCATGGACTGTTTTTCGCCTAGTGTCTATAAACTTTCTTGGGAATGTTAGGGCAGAAAACTACAAGGAACTAGTAGAAGACATGCTGATGCAGTATCAGAAACTTGGCTGCAATATGTCTCTAAAGATCTACTTCCTTCATTCCCATCTGGATTTCTTCCCTGAAAACTGTGGTATGGTTAGTGATGGACATGGCGAACGTTTTCATCAAGATATCGCATCAATGGAACAAAGACACCAGGGAAAATGGTCCACTACAATGCTGGCTGACTACTGCTGGACACCCCCCGGGGTGCTCCTGAACAACTGTAAAACAGACAAGCGAAGAAATCTGAGAAGTAGTCTATGACTTGATTTTTTACAGGTATTAACCGTAGGCCTATTACTATTGGCATGCATTCTGTGATGTAAACATCCATTTATTGCGATTACAAAAAATAACTAGAGCTAAAATTACAATTTGACTGTCATATTCGTGTTGAGCACACACAAATTGATAGGAAATGACTAATTTTATTTCAGTAACATGACTTTTGTAAAAATTTGTTGACCAGTGATTGGCATGCATTGCATGATGTAAACATCAATTTATTGCAGATTACAAAAAAAAAACTAGAGCCAAAATTAGAATTTGACTTTCATGGTCGTGTTGGCCACATACAAATTGATAGGAAATGACTAATTTTATTTCAGTGATATGCCTTTTGTAGAAATTTGTTGACCAGTGTATCATTAGTCATGAAGGAAATTCACACCAGGATGTCTATGATCAAAATGATGCCCGGCAGTAATAAGGACATGGAAAGAAGGGAACAATTGTACACTGCAACTGGGAATGAAAAATAGCATATCAACTTAAGAAAACAATCTGGCTGTTTCTCAAAGCACTCAACATAGAGTTACCATAAACCTCAAAAACTCCATTCCAAAAAGATAAATATGTTCACACGAAACGCAGAGGAGATACTCAGAACGGTATTATTCACAATAAAATAACAGTGGAAACAACCCAAATGTCTATCAGCTGATGAATGACAGAAAAATGTGCCATATCTATACAAGGAATGTTGTTCGGCCATTGAAAAAACTGAAGTTCAACATGGATGTTACAACCTAGATCAACTTAATAAACACCATGTAATTAAAGAAAACCAGACTCAGTCACGTACTGTATGACTCCATCTGTATGAAATGCTTAGAAAAGAGAACCCTTTAGAGATGAAGAGCTGTTAATGACTGGGAGGAATGGGAAATAGGGAGTGACTGCCGGGGGCACAGGATTTCTTTTGGAATGATGAATATTAGATTGTGGCATGATGGTTACAGAACTATGTGAATATACAAAAAAAAAAACACTGAACTATATACACTTTTAAAGAGGAAATTCATAGTATGTAAGTCATATCGCCATAAAGTTATTTAGGAAAACAAAAAAAATGGAGGTATCTATTCCACATCAAATGCAATCAATATTCCTGAAGACCAACTCTGAAACAAGCATTGTTCTAGCAACCAAATTTATTGAGAAAAAGCAGGCTTCATTCCTCTGAGCCTAATTTTTTAAAGACAAAATGCAGTCTAACAACAGTGCTCCCCCGTCCTGAGGAGTAGGTATAGAGAGGAAGGTCCCGACTCAGTGGCAGTAGTGGAATTCCTCTACCCACTTATAAGGATAAGAAAGCAGGAATCAGAAAACTAAAAAATCTCCCCACTTTTTGGGCCTCCCTGGTGGCACAAGGGATTAAGTCTCAGCACTATGAAGCTATCAGCAGCCACTGCAGCATGAGTTCGATCCCAGGCCAGGGAGCTTCCCACACGGTGCAGGAGACCTCTCCTGTATCACCAACTGCTCTCCTCAGCAGTGTTTTTCAGTAGGCCTGCCTGTACTGCTCCCCATGCTATCTCTGGTGAACCCTCTCACTCCCTGCACCTCTGGCCTACACCCCAGTTCTTGTATGCATAAATAAGTAAATCTTTTAAAAAAAAAAAATCTCCCCGCTTTTGACCCAGCAATTTCATTTCTAGAATGTTTTTCCTAATAATCAGTCTTATATAAGTCACTGGACTTTTATAAACCACAAGAGTGTAATTTAAAATTATAGTAATTTATAAATAGTAATTTATAAAATATATATAGTAATTAGTATACAGTAAATAGTATATATAGTATAGTGTATATATATAAAATAAATAGTATATATAGTAAATAGTATATATATAGTAATTTACAAAATATAGTAAAATCCCTATGTCTTTCTACCCTCCACCCCCCACAACCAGGCTCTCCTACAGCAGGAAGCACAGACTTGGTAAATTAACAGGTTCTAAGAATACTGCCGGGGTCATGTCAACATTTCTGTGTGGTGCACTCTCAATGGAAGGAGTTATGACATGGAGCCACATGGGCCTGGAAGAGATAGAAGGGCTTGGAGTCTGCAAATGTATTGATCATCACAGCCTAGCAAATACCTAAATTCCTGTGGTACCTATGTCACACCTATAAAATGGAATGTTCAAACAACTTTCCCACTCAAGACAGCTGACAAGATTAAAAGAGAAAAATCAAAGTATACAGCACAGATCCTGGACAATAACAGATACACAGAGAGAGGGAGCAGTGGCTAACATTACATATTTAATGTTTTCCTAACGTTTCTGATTTAACCAGAGTATTTAAGAAAGTTTTCAAAGACATAATTTCAATTTATTTATGTTTAACTGAGAAAATATTGGGGTACCCCAGCAGGTATTACCACGATAGTATACCCATCACCAACTCACCATATTCTACCAACATAGACCTTTGTGCTTCCTTCCCTCTTTGTTCTTTCCTCTCCCAGCTCAAAGACCTTTTTAATTCTTACTTCACTGAATTTTATCAATATGTGTTTTAAAAACAACTATCACGGGCCTCCCCTGATGGTGCAACAGGTTAAGTGCAGCACTGTAGAGCTGTCGGTGGCTGTGGCGCACAAGTTCGATGCCCGTCTGGGAAGATTCCCACATGGCGCAGCAGACCTCTCCTGCCTCGCCCGCTGCTCCCCTCAGCAGTGTATTTCGGTTGATCTGCCTGTTCTGCTCCCCACTCTGTCTCTGGTGAACGCTCTCACTGCCCTACACCTCTGGCCTGCACCCCAGCTTGTATGCAAAAATAAATAAATCTTAAAAAATAAAAATAAAAACAACTATCACGATGAAAGCAACAAAAGAACTTATGGAAGTACAAATGAAAATTGAAACCAGGGCCTCCCTGGTGGCGCAGCGGTTGAGCGCTGCGCTGTGGAGCTGTCAGCAGTGGCGACATGAGTTCGACGCCCGGCCGGGGAGAATCCCACATGGCATGGCAGACCTCTCCTGCCTCGCCCGCTGCTCCCCTCAGCAGTGTATTTCTGATCTGCCTGTTCTGCTCCCCGCTCTGTCTCTGGTGAGCTCTCTCGCTGCCCCACGCCTCTGGCCTGTACCCCATCTTGTATGTATAAATAAAAAATAAATCTTTTAAAAAAAAAAAAAAAAAAAAGAAAATTGAAACCAGTGAGATAGAATCGCACCTAAAATACCTCAAGATAAAAAGTGACCTCTGAAAGCAAAGGTGAGGTCATGGAAATAATTATCATATGATTGGGGAATCTGTCAAATTCACTGAAATAGAATGGGCTCATTCTGTCATACTTACTATATCAATAATTTTCTTGAAACTAATAAAAGAATGTATATTATAGATAATACTTGATTGTTATCAAGTTTTAGTTTTGCAGTAATGTTGGTGATAGGTATTTCCTCACACGCATGTGCATGGTGTTTTGCTCCAGCATACTGCCAGCTAAGATCACCTCCATCATTCACATGCACACCCCCAGGGCCATACCTGGATTTCCGCAGTAATGGCTGCATTTAAGGCTGACTCTAAGCCTCCATCAGCCATTAGGCTGCCCACCAGAAGATCAATCATGAACCGACGACCTGGACTTATGTTAACTTCATTTCCTGAAACTGGAAAAAGGAAAGGATTTTTGCCAACTGAAGGTAAGCACCAGGCCCTCCCGGCACACTCTCCTGTGCCCAGGCCCCACCCCACCCCTAACCCAAGCCCACCTGCACAGGGCAGGAGAGCAGAGAGTGCCCGAGCCCGCTCCTCTGCAGTGGGCAGCAACACGGACCACCCGCTCTGTAGCACCGCCTGGGCAGCCACCTGCACAGTGCCCAGCACGCCTGCGCTGCTGGCCAAGGCCACCACCGTCTGCTTCAGGCTGTTGAGGAGGACGCTGCCCAGACCTAAACCAAGGAATTCTGGGTCAACCTGGTGACTAATGGCAGCATGCAACTGAAAGGAGAAAAACAATTTTCACTTAGAAGCCCTAAAAATGAGTGGATTTTTAAATCTTATTAAAGACTGAATGAAATGCAATTTGAGCTATTATTTAAATAAGAAAGGAAAACCTTCCAGTACATGTATTTTTTTACACTGAGCTAAAAAAAACTTGAGCAATAGTAGTTGAGAATCTGTCTTAATGTATTTTATAAGAGGCAATTTTTTAACCCAACTATTAATAAGTATATAGAAAAGCTCAAGATCAACAAAAGTTAAACAATGTGGAAACAGCAACCTCTACCCCCGCCCCAATCATCTGCATCGAACACAGAAATAGAGGATGGGATATAGCCAGAGTTGTGAGGGGAGCACAACCCAAGCAAAGAGCACACAGGCACCTCCTCAAAAGCCAATGCAGAACTCACAGACACAGAGAAGGAGCCAGGCAGTCTGAGCTCAGACCAGACCAGAGTTTAGGACTCGAGACCCACAGTGCCCCACTGCAGAGCCAGGAGCCACTCAGTCACCTGCCTGTCCACTTCCTGGGATGGACGGTGACCTACTGCCCACTCAGGCTTTGGGTAGAGAGACACACCCCACGAAATCAGAGACCCCTATCTGCCCTAGGAGCAGATGTGAAATCAAATTTATACAACCATGCAGGTAGAGTTCTCAGAGGTCAAGAAAGGAACACCAAGCTCATTTACAGCTTGAGAATTCATGGAACCTTGAAGAGAAAAATATAAAACTGTCCTCTAGTGACACCCCACAGATATCCCACTCGAGGTTATCTCCACAAAGAAATCCCCTAGCAAACATAACCCTGATGGTGGCTTGGCTGTCAGAAGGCACAAGCCACACTAGGTCACCACAAGGGAGAGTCACAGAGTAAAAGCAAAACATGCCCCAAGAGATGGCAGTAACTAAAAAATTCAAGAAATCCATAAAATAAGTAATTATTCTGACAGAACAAGGACAGAATGCAGAAGTGAGAACGAGCAAAAATGAAAGCCTTTAAAAAGGTCCAAAATACAAAATAGCTAGAGGAATGAAACCTCAAAGAGCAGCGTGAAGATCAAGGACCTAGCCTAGCTGCCACCCAGAATTTCTCTGTGCCCCGCATCTGTGTAGTTCGGATCAAGGGTACCACCTCACAGAGGGCTGCCACAGGAGTTTAGTGAGTTAATATGTCTAAAGCAGTGTTCATATAAGTGTCTGTTAAAAATATGGACAATTCAATAATAAAGCATATTAAGCTAAAGGGAGAATTTGTGAACTGAAGATAGTACTGAATAGATCACACAGAAGGCTGAAGAGAAAGCTAAAGAAATGAGCATTAAAAAAAAATAGAGATTTTAAAGTATCAAAGAAGTTGTGACACTTGGAAGATAAATTGAGGAAGTTGAGCATACCTACAGCAGGGCCCTTAGAGGAGAGTCCAAGATAGGGGGTGCAGTTTAAAAAGGAAGTAAACAGAAAATTTTTCGAAACTTAACAAAGGTATGTTATCTCACATCAAATGAGAATTATAACCTCAGGATAAACATACTAAAATAAATCTTCGCACAAACACAATGTCTTAAAATTACAAAATAAATCAGTCCTTTATCGGTTGTATTGTGTGCAAAGATCTTCCCCCAATTAGTAGGGTGTCTGTTTTGGTTGATGTCTCTTTTGCTGTACAGAAGCTTTTTATTTTGACGTAATCCCAGCTGTTTATTTTGTCCTTCACCTCCTTCACTTTTGGGGATGTGTCTTTAAAGATTTTGCTGAGGTGTATGTTGTGTAGAGTTTTGCCTATATTTTCTTCTATAAATTTCATGGTTTCATGTCTTACATATAGGTTTTTTATCCATTTTGAGTTGGCTTTTGTGCAGGGTGTGAGATAGTAGTCTAGCTTCATTTTTTTGCATGTAGCTGTCCAGTTTTCCCAGCACCATTTATTGAATAGACTGTCCTTGTTCCACTGCATTTTCTTTGCTCCTTTGTCAAAGATTAATTGTTCCTAGATATGCGGCTTTATTTCTGGGTATTATATTCGGTTCCATTGGTCTTTGTGTCTGTTTTTGTTCCAGTACCATGCTGTTTTAATTATTATGGCTTTCTAGTATACTCTGAAATCAGGAAGTGAAATCCCTCCATTTTCTTTCTTTTTAGTCAAGAAGGAGCTCACATAACTCAACAAAAACAAAGCCAACAATCCAGTCAAAAAATGGGCAGAAGAGCTAAAAAGACATTTCTCCAAAGAAGAAAAGCAAATGGCCAAAAGGTACATGAAAAAATGTTCAACATCACACATAATCAGGGAAATGCAAATCAAAACCACAATGAGATACCACCTCACACCTGTGAGAATGGCACGCATTAAAAATACAGGCAACAACAAATGCTGGAGAGGATGTGGAGAAAAAGGAACTCTTCTACACTGCTGGTGGGAATGCAAACTGGTCCAACCTCTATGGAAAACCGTATGGCGATTCCTCAAACTGCTAAAAATGGAGCTTCCATACCACCCAGCAATACCACTTTTGGGAATCTACCCAAAGGACACAAAAACACCCAATCCAAAAGGACACATGCACCTGTATGCTTATTGCAGCACTGTTTACAATAGCTAAGGTATGGAAACAACCCAGATGTCCAAAAATAGATGACTGGATCAAGAAGATGTGGTACATATACACAATGGAATACTATTCAGCATTCAAAAATGATAAACACATGCAATTCGCAGCAACCTGGATGGAACTAGAAGGGATCATGCTCAGCGAAATAAGCCAAAAAGAAAGAGAAAAATATTGAATGGTTTCACTTATAACAGGAATACAGGGAAACCAAATAAGAAAGAAACACTCAGCGAGGGAGGGGGAGGGTAAGGGCACAAAATGGAGTAGAAAAGGATACAAGGGACCACAGTGATGGGTCACGGGTGAATCAGTGGTGGGTTACCCAAAAGGAATACAAAATGTAAAAAATATAAATAACAATAAAAAAATTACAAATTAAAGACAGAAAAACATGAAAGGTTACCAAAGAAAAAGATAAAACAGCCACAGAGAAACAACAATTGCATTAAAGTAAGGGCTCACATCAGCAACAAAAAGGCCAGAAGACAGTACAACATATTCAAAGAGCTGACAAACGGTTTTCATTCTTTGTAACTCAAGACACTAACCAAGAAAACCCAGTGAAGGAGGAACAAAGGGGGAAGGGAACATAAGCTATAATGACAAAACATATCTGTTTAAAAAAGATTACATATCCGAGAAAGTACAGCCTCTTAAAAAATTATTAAGATAATAATATTAATTAGAGGCAAGTGAAAAAATAGTAAGACAAGAAAGATTTTTGTCCCATTTCTATTTTGACCACTAACCTTAACCTTCCTGTGATGACATGGAGGGAGCCCAGCTTACTGAGTCAAGTTTTCACAGTCCAGAGGAAAGACTGGCTAGCCCATCCAGCTGGTCCCCCATCTCTCTAATCACCTATTATCTTGCCCCTGGTTTCTCCATGCACAAGAATATATTCAATATGCATAAATATGTAAACATTATATTCCAATATGCGTAAACATTATTACTTCAAGACACTTCTAAAAGGAGGTGGAGCAAGGGACATGATTAATACCTGAAGTCGCAGAAGATTCAGTGTCGCCACAGCCATGCACTCCTTCTCTTGGGGTGGGGGCCAGTCAGCAGTGCCGTCCATCCCCTCACTCACTTGCCGCAACAGGAGGTCCAGTTGCTCAAATGTCACTGAACAGATGTCGACCACAAAAGGGACCCGGAGGCCAATGGACCACTCAGAACAAGATGACCAAGCAAAACTCTATGGAAGAAACACAAAAAATGAACTTACATGTTCAGCTGTTGATCTAAATGTTCCACAGGAGTTCACTATTTATGAATGACAAAAAGACAAATTATTATTTATTCATCTCTTTAACTGTCCCAAATACCTATCTATTTGGTTCACAGGATTTCTTAATGCAAATAACCAGAAATACCTAACAGAAAGATAGCAGAACAAATTCCAAACACTTAAAAATAAAATTAAAGGACACATTTAATAATCCATCATTCAAGAGAAATTAGAAAGTCTCAAGAAAAATTAGAAAATATTTTGAACAAAAAAGTGAAAAGATATCAAAATTTGTAAGCAGTTAAAGTACTGCTTAGACAAAAATTTACAGCATCATGTAACTTTCACACCAAAAAAAAGTCTCATATAAGCTTCTACTTAAAGAAAGCAAAATAAAAAACCAGTAAAGTGAACCAAAAGCAAGCTTGGAGGGAAGGAGCGTAAAACTCAAGCAGAAACCAATTAAATTAAAAGCAAAAAATAAGGGGGAAATTAATCAAATTAAAGCTGGCTTCTTAAAAAGATCAACAAAATGGATAAGCTTCTACTATAAAGGTTGATCTTTTATTCAAGATAGTAAAAATTTCAAAAGTAGGAATCAAAGGCAGCTTCCTTAATCTGAAAATAAGGTATCCACAAAGAAAAGAAAACCTTCAACTAACATCAGTTAATGGTGAAAGACTGAATGCTTCCCTCTATTATCAGGAACAAGGCAAGGAGGGCCAATCTCACCATTCTTATTCAACATCATATCGGATGTGCTGTTAGTGCAGAAAGGCAAGGGCCCTCACATTAGAAAGGAAGAAATGAAACTGTCGCTACATACAGACAATGTAATTGTTTTTAAAGAAAAACTCAAGGAAGCTCTTAGAACTAGTAGTTTAGACATCTGCAAAATATAGGGACAGCACACAGAAATCAATGTTATTTCTATATACTAACAAAGACTGATGGGAAATCAAAATTCTACAATATACCAAATCAGGATATAGACGCAGTACCTGGGCAGGCCCACAGGCGATCCCAACTATGTGTTTGGTATCCAGTCCTGGCAGGGCAGCGGGTTCTGGCTTGGTCACACGCAAGGTGTCAAAGTGCTGGCACTGGTCATTGCTGCCCCAGCTGTGGACCTCACTGTCCTCAGTGAGAGCCAGGCAGTGTGTGGAGCCCGCAGCCACATCAATCACCTTCTTTCCTAGGAGGAAAGAGTGATGCAGACACAGTTTCACACCTATGGTCTGTGGCAATGAAGATATTTATATAACAGGCCACTCGGGTCAGAAAGCACTTAATATCAACTTAGAGTATTGCATTCCTTGAATATCATGTGCAATTCACCTGCTTCAGGTATGCCATTAAAAACCCTGTCAGGTTTTACCAACTACAATTTTGAATACCTACAACCAGCTTACCTCAGAAGCTTAGAAAATAATAAATACCATATGAACACACAAAATTTCTAGCCATCAAAGTATTTACAAGCTATAAGAAAAAATGATGAAGAAAGGATCTGGTAAATGCCACTTACATGTCTGACTTCCAAACTCCCTTAACAAAAGAAGCATCCAGCATTAACAAAGAAGAATCCAGGGCAGGGAAACAACAAACTTTAGCCATCATGACAAAAGCAGCCCAAAGTCTGTTTTTGTGAGTAAAGTTCATAGGAACATAGCCAGGCCCATTTGTTTGCGCATTGTCTGTGGCTGCTTTCAAGCTACAACAGTAGAACTGAGAATGTGGCCCTCAAACCTAAGATACTTATAGTCTGACCCTTTAAGAAAAAGTCAGGTTACTCTTAAGATAAAGCACCACAAGCTCCACCTGACCAACCTCATCCACACTTCAAATATTAGTAAAACTGAATGAGTTTTAAGTAAAATTTAGTGACAGTAATTCTAAGACATTTTTAATAAAAACAACTTTCCAATTATGATTGACATCTAACAAGATGTGAGTAGAAGTTTCTCTCGATGGTCCATTCATGGAATGTCAGATAAAGAAAAGAAAAACCGCTGGATGAATGGACACAGATGGGACAGAAGATTAAACAGACTTAAATAAAAAATATTTATAAACCTAAAAAAAAGAAAAGACCTGCAAACTTTAAAAAATTACTAAAGAAATGGCCTCAAAGGGTTTTAAGTTGACATCTTATACCCACCTTGCAAGCCTTCCAAGAGTTTGGGATAACGAACGTGTTCCTCGGTTCCATGCCCAAGTCTTTGGTTGTCACCTTTTCCCCATGAATAAACTTGGCCATCCTTTGTCAAAGCAATAGAAAATTGACTTCCGCACCGAACTTTGACCACATCCAAGTCTTGAAGCTTTTCGATCAGCTTTGGCGTTTTGCAGCCATCGCTACCACCTCTTCCCAACTTCCCATAGTCACCATCTCCCCAAGACCACACTTGACCTAAAAAATACAAAAATATTTAAGCAAAAATACCTGTGCAGGGCCTCACTGGTGGAGCAAGGGGTTAAGTGTCAGCACTATGAAGCTATCTGCAGCCACTGACGCACAAGTTCAATCCACGGCCAGGGAGCTTCCCACATGGCGTAGCAGACCTCTCCTGTCTCACCCACTGCGCCCCTCAGCAGTGTATTTCAGTCATTCTGCCTGTTTTGCTCCCCACTCCGTCTCTGGTGAATCCTCTCACCACCCCCACACCTCTGGCCTACACCCCAGTTTTTGAATGCATAAATAAATCTTTAAAAAAAAAATAACTGTGGGCCTCCCTGGTGGCGCAGCGGTTAAGTGCTGCGCTGTGGAGCTGTCGGCAGCAGCGATGCGAGTTCGATGCCCGGCCAGGGAGAATCCCACATGGCGCAGCAGACCTCTCCTGCCTCGCCCGCTGCTCCCCTCAGCAGTGTATTTCAGATCTGCCTGTTCTGCTCCCACGCTCTGTCTCTGGTGAAGCCTCTCACCGCTCCACGCTTCTGGGCTGTACCCCAGCTGTATGTATAAATAAATAAATCTTTAAAAAAAAAAAATAAATAACTGTGCATCTTAATGGAACTTTTAAAGGACTTATCACTGGGAATCAGGGTGGCTGAACATTAGCAAACATTATAATAGCACCCAGAAACATTTTAAAATAGCAATTATACTAATTTTTTTAATTTTTACATACAAGCTAGGGTACAGGCCAGAGGCGTGGGGCGGCGAGAGGGTTCACCAGAGACAAAGTGGGTAGCAGAACAGGCAGATCAGAAATACACTGCTGAGGGGAGCAGCGGGCAAGGCAGGAGAGGTCTGCCACGCCATGTGGGATTCTCCCTGGCCGGGCGTCAAACTTGCATCGCTGCTGCCGACAGCTCCATAGCACAGCGCTTAACCGCTGCGCCACTAGGGAGGCCCTAAAATAGCAATTATACTATTTTTAAGACTGATATTTAGTTAAAAAATAGAATGACATAGGCCCTCCCTGGTGGCGCAGGAGTTAAAGTCTCAGCACTATCAAGTTATAGCCAACCACTGCAGCCTGAGTTCGGTCCCCAGCCAGGGAGCTTCCCACATGGCACAGCAGACCTCTCCTGCCTCGCCCGCTGCTCCCCTCAGCAGTGTATTTCAGTAGGTCTGCCTATTCTGCTCCCCACTCTGTCTCTGGTGAATCCTCTCACTGCCCTCCCCCCATGCCCACCACACCTCTCGCCTACACCCCAGTTCCTGTATGCATAAATAAAAATAAAATCTTTGGAAAAAAAAAACAGAATGACACATAGGAAGGATGATGGTTGCTAATCAGCAATCTGGCTCAGGGCAAGAGAAGTACAAGTCCTGAAACTTCTGGATCTCTGCCAAGGACACTGAGGCCCACACTCAGAGAGGAACAACAGGGCAGCCTCTTGAGGTTCACTCCACTCCCAAGCTCACTCCCCCCAGGGAAGGGGCCCTATTTATCCTGAGCATCCCCAGAGCAGCACTGCTCCACATACCATTCTCGGTCACAGCAAGGGTTTGCGCATCCCCACTCCCACAGGCCACGTCAATGACCTTTAACCCTTTGAGCCCAGCTACCAGCATTGGAATGGCCTCGTCTTCACTGGAGCCTGCAAACAGATAGGATGGGCATTACTGCCAGTCCCTCAGAAAAGGCAACGTCCCACCTCCCACCTAAGCAGGCTCAGATTAGACGTACCGTGGCCCAAGCGGCCGTAGTTCCCCCGGCCCCAGGTGTAGAGCTCCCCCTCGGCAGTGATAGCTGCACTGTACGTGCTGCCACATGCGATGTGCACCACGTGCTTCCCGGCCTGCTTTCCAGAGAAAGCAGAAATCACCTTAGGCTCCTCCAGAGGCCTGTGGAGAAAAGGGGAAAAAGGGTGAATGCCTTTCCAGACATTTCCTAGCAAAAATCATCACCTCAGAACCAAACTATCAGAGCATCAAGAGTCATCTTTCAGATGTCTTAAGAAATCAAACAAGTAACACTTCCATTTTCTGTTAAGTGGGCCCAATGCCAAGCCTGAAATCCAGCAGGAATATCAAAACAGTGTCTGTTACAGTGTCAAACGATCAAGTCCACAACAGCTTCACTGAGAAGTCAAAACACTGGCCCATCCCCTTGACAGACTGCTCAGCAGCAGGAAGAAATGAACTGATATGCCCAATGATGTGGCTGGAGCTCAGGAACTCTAAGGCAAACAGCTAGAAATAAGATACCACACCGTGCCCGGGAAGATCAGTGACTGCCAGTAGCTAAAGGTGAGGAGTAGGAGCGAGCACAAAGGGGCCCAAAGAAAAGAGCAGGGGCAAAGAAAACTCTTGGTAGCCTTCTTTATCCTACCCCTGTATATGGGAAAAGTTGGAAAATATCGGGGCTTTCCTGGTAGCCCAGGAGTGAAGTCTCAGCACTATCACCGCTACAGCCTGAGTTCAATTCCCAGCCAGGGAATCCTACATATGGGGCAGCAGACCTCTCCTGTCTCACCAGCTGCTCCCCTTAGCAGTGGATTTCAATAAAAATCCACCTACTCTGCTCCCCACTCTGTCTCTGGTGAATCCTCTCACCCCTCACATGTCTGGCCTGTACCCCAGTTCTTCTACACAGAAATAAAAAATAAAAAAAGAAATTGAAAACCACCCTGTCCACTTTTCTTCTCCATTCTATTTTTGTTAAAGTAACATAAAAAGAAAGATCAGTAACAGGAGTGGCCTGTACGTACACTGTGTCCCCATGGCCCAGTCGTCCGCCATCCCCACAGCCCCAAGAATAAACCTCTCCTGTGGCGGCCAAGGCCAGGTAGTGGTGACCATCCGAATGTGCAGCAATTTTTACAATGTTCCTTGAGGCAAGTCCCTGGACCAGCTGTGGGGCCTAAAGAGGTCAAAACAGAAAGAAAATTAGGAATCAGTTCAAGGGCAATGAAAACAGTGACTCCCCTCAACTGCACTTCTCACTTTAACAAACCCTCTTCTGACTGAACACGGCCTTCCTAGTAGCCTAGGAGTTAAGTCTCAGCACTGACTTTTAACCACTAGACTCACCTGACTTAGAGTAACAAATGCGGGGATCTGTCCTTGGGACGGTGGCAGAGCAGGGCGTGTTGGTGCTGGATGGGGCAGCTCAGATGTGGCTGAAGCCAGGAACTCTTCCCGACCACGGTGTGATATCTTACTTCTAGCTCTCTGCCTTACAGTTCCTGAGCTTCAGCCTCATCTGAGCTGCCCCATCCAGCACCAACACGCCCCGCTCTGCCACCGTCCCCACAAGGACAGATGCCCTCATTTGTTACTCCAAGTCAAGTGAGTCTAGTGGTTAAAAATCAGTTAACCAATGGGAACCGTGACTGACAGTGAGTGTCACTGTGTGGAGTTCCTGATTCTAACAAATAAGAAGTTTGTCCCAGATCTTGACAAAACTGACTACAACTGAGATTAAACACAACTAGCAATATACAACAAATAAATACTCCTAAGTCTTCAGAAATCAAAGGACTTGAAGAATGACAAGATCTCTCCACCACCACCCGTAGCAGGGAACCCTCAAGACACCCACCAGCGTGTCACTGTTGTAGGCCTGCGTATACACGCGGCCGTTCCGAGACAAGATGAGGAAGCGCTTCTCTGCACAGGCAATCTGCATGACCCCCAGGTTGGCAAGGCCTTCACATTGAATTGGTCCGATCACATTGGCATAGTATTTCCATCCTATTAGCCCCCAACCTATGACCTCCTGCAATGATCCCTGCAAGATAACAAAAGGAATCTCTATTTTTAATAGCAGCAATAAAACTTCTTTCTTAGTCAAGAGAATGAATACCTTACGCTAGGAGTAATGCTGAGATACTATGAGGTAAGAACAAAGTAAAGAAAGAAGCTGATTTGAAAGAACTCATACATTCCCTCAGTTAACAGCAAAGATAAAGCAACTGAACGGGTTATTTTTGCACACACTTTATTTCAACAGACCTTGTTAAAAAGTGATCCACATTGTAAACACACTTTAAAATGCTCACACCAAATCACCTTACCATCTTGCATCATAACAATGCAGAAATCTGGAAATCTAAGCACAGGCTGGGAGAAAAGCATCCCTACTGTCGGTGAGGGTAGGAGGAGCCTAGTCATGTGGGAACAACTTGGCAGTAGTAAAGTACACATGTCAGGCACACGTGTCCATGCACACACAGAGAAGCAAATGTCACAGCACCGAGTAACAAACTTCTGGCAACACAAGTGTCCACCAATAGGAGACTGGTTAAAAAAATCATGGGACATCCACACACAGAAGACGAAGGAGGCTGCTTTTAAAAAACAGAGAAGCTCCGCTTGCTGACACAGAAAGCTCTTCAGTATACACTTTTGGTGAAAAACAAGCGACAGAAGTACTGTGACATGCTGCCACTACATATTCGCTCCAGAGGACACGGGGAGGATACACACACCAGGGGGAAGCAACAGACAGGGAAGCTGGCCAGATGGGGCTGGAGGCTGGAAGTGACCGTGTGTGCGTCTTTGCATGTGACTTTGATTTCTGAGCCATGTGAATAAATTATTTGTTTGGAAAAAATAACTGTAAAATGAAATAAAGGCTCTTAACATTAAAAATAAAAGCCAAAAAAAAAAGACTGGATTCAAATCCAGAATTACTCTGTGTGACCGTGGAAAAAAGCACTTCCATCTTGATTGACAGTTTTATCAACACAATGGCACAGCACTGTAACGATCAGACACAACGCTTATTTGTGTGTATATTTGTGGGAGGTCCCCGGGCAGGTATACTGGTCATTGGTGCTGTTACTGCTGTAACAGCATTAAAGAAAGTCCAGAGCTCTGAGTGTATAAAAACGGCACCAGAACCTCTGTGAGAAAGGCGGGATGGCAGTTGCTGTGTGGATAAAAGCAAACTCTTGAGGGATGTGTCTCCTGAATCTGGAACCTGGGACAGGGAGTCCTCACCTCAACCCCTGTAGCATCAGCTTGCTCCTCACTCACTCTGACCCCTCATAAACCTTAAGCTCCAAGATATTTAAATGCTATAAGCAATCTCCCCCCCAATACCAGAGAAAGTGAGTCTCCACACAGGCCCAGGATGAGGTGTGGAAGGGGCACCCCCCACGCACCTTATGAGAGGTTGGCGAGCTACACAGAGGCGGCATGCAGGGCGTGGCCAGGCGGTCCAGGTGCGCCATGACAACGACCGCAGTTTGTCGTAAGTCAATGGCGAGTTCATTGTCTTGAGGGAGAGTAAGATACCTCAGGAAACTCTCGTTGGGGCTCAGAGGGCCAGACAGAAGCTAAAGAGAAGTGAACAAGCATCTTCAGACACAGTGAAAAAAATTAATAACACAATTAGTCTTTAACTATTCTACAGATATGCTCCGTTTGGCTATCAGATATCAATGTTGCTAGGGCACTGGCCCACACATCTATACATCTACCACACGGCGGGGCCTGCACGTCTACACTTCACTGCATGCACGTGCACCAAGACCATGTGCAGACTCCACAAGGGCCATTGACACAGCCCAGCCTCCCTGCACCGAGGGCGCACCGAGGGTCCTCACCGAGGACCCTAGACAGAGCAAACTTCCTAGGAACACAGCACTGTGCTCTACCTGGCTGTGAAAACTAAAAAGAAAAACCCACTTATTTTAAAGGCTGCCCACTCTGGAGAAGCCTAATGCGCTTGTATGAGATGAGCCACATCCACTGCAACTCGGCACAGACCTTCAATACCCATCCCACACCTGCCATGCTGCTGTCACTGCCCAAAGCACACAGCCTACCAAAGCCAACCACCACCACTTGTTCATAAAATTCTAACTATCCTAGAATAACAGAAATGGAGAGAACGATGTAAACGCCGAGTCTCCTTATGACACATACATGGGTGTCATCCTCTGTATGAGGGGCATCTTTACTGCAGATGATGCTCTGGAATCTTTGCAGCAAAGGGAGCAGGGGGGCACTGGTGCCCTGGGCAGACCGTTCATTGTCAGTCTCCTGTGTCCCACTGTCCCACAATTGAAGCAACAACAGGATTGCAGATAACATTTGGCTGAAAGAGAAAAACAGATTCAGTTTCTTTGCCATGGTCTGTCAAAAATAAAAGCAGACAACCAAGAAAAACTGAAGAACTACTTTAGATTTGAAAGGAAGCAAAAATAACACCATGAAAATAATTCTTGGCAGTAAAATCACACCAAGATTTTAGCACAAGACATCTACCTTCTGTTGGAAAGCAGCATAAAGCCAGTTAAGAAGCTCAAGTAGCACTTCCGACAGGGAAGTTTCAGGAGCTTACATTCATGGAATGATAATTACTTGAAAAATTAATTGGGGAAAAAAAGAACAGTTCTGATATAACTAGAAAACTGAATGTAAAAAAGTGAAGAAAAGCTAAGTGAGCCCAGGTTTGAACAAGAGAACAGGATCTGGTTCTTTGATGACTACTACCTATTTGCTGCCATCACAGGGAGTCTATGAAATGGCATAAAATGCAGGCGCCGTTTGAACACAGAGGCGCTGCCGCCGGCACCCTCACCTCAGTGTGCCTCTCTGCACAGCCAGCTCCAGCAGGATGGCCAAGGCCAGGTGCTGGTCCTGCAGAGGGATGCTTCCCGGCCCTTTGGTACCAGGCGTCCCATGAACATCCCTGAAACGACAGCCATGGGTGCAGGGAGAAAGTAACGTCAGAGTTAAATACCAAGATATTAAGTTAATTATAGTCTCTCCCATTGAGAATCAAGTTTCTGAGACTTGCTACTCATGTGTATCCAGAAGGGCCGCGCCACCCGGAAAGCGCAATCTCCTTAAATGCATTGAGATGTTAAAGTGTACAAGTAACTTCTAAAGATGTTTTCGTTAAAAATATTAATTCAGATACCATAAGATGATTATAGATTATTAGAAGACATAGTAGAAGACACACTTCAAGTTTCTATAGCATAAAATTATTTACATCACTCTTCAAAGATAAGCAGGAAAATATTTAGGTATGTTTCCAGCTCCAATGAAGTGTGAGGCTGTTCGAGTATCAACATTCCTCTACAGAACTAGAGAACAAGGTTCTAAAACCTCCTGAGACTCCATAGGTAAAATACCTATTTATCTTTGATCAAAGAAATTATGTTAATTTTTCTTGCTCTACAACAAAAAATAACAAGTATCCTTACTCAAGGTAGGACAGAAAGGATCCTCCAACATCACCACTACAGTCGAAGTTTTTAAATTAATTCCAAATCTACTTTCAGGACCCCAACCCTAAACCCCAAAGCACATCATTGGCACAGAGAACACCAGTGTCCCCACTTCCCCACCCACCAGAAGGGACACAGCAGTGACCTCCCATAAGGGGATGAGAAGGGACTCACTTTTCCTCTACATTTCTCTTTGCTGTTAAATTTTGTAATGAGAAAACACATTTTCTTTAAATTTAAAAACCATCACTGAAATGCACAGCACCCAAGACCAAAGTTCATGGTTTTCCTTATGGAAAATGACTCACGTCCAAATATTTTCACACTAAAAAGATTAGATGTAAGTTTAAACATTTTGATCTTGAAAAGTTCTTTAGTTCCGTGTTGTCTATTAAGGCAATCCCCGTCATTCAGAAGCGGGGCACCCACATTCTCAACGAGGCACACATGGATGCTCTAACACTTC
Organism: Scalopus aquaticus; assembly: GCA_004024925.1. Classification (NCBI taxonomy): domain Eukaryota; kingdom Metazoa; phylum Chordata; class Mammalia; order Eulipotyphla; family Talpidae; genus Scalopus; species Scalopus aquaticus. The sequence goes on along the minus strand of PVIJ01002185.1, from coordinate 17,613 downwards.
TGAATGACTGACTCCCCAAAGTGTCAAAAGGCAAACATGAAAAAGCTGAGAACCAGGATGTAGAATCGAAGGGCTGAGACTGTGCTAGAAACACAGGCCAGGAAGTAACCTACCGAGTCTCTTGGCTCTAAAGAGAGGAGGGTGAGTCGAGACTGACTGTGAAGATGTGAACAGAAGGAACTCACCCTGTCACGACAGACCTGAGGAACCTGGTCGCTCTCTCCACCACCTCCAGCCACACAGAGGACACTGTGCTCTCGTCGAAGAGTGAGGCCTCTGGCAGGGCCCTCAGGGCATCCAGGGACTCCTGCAGCAGCTCACTGCAGAGGTCCGCATCCTCCCCTAGACACACAAGCAGCAGAGGAGGCACCCGCTCCCCGGCGGCACTGAAACGCCAAGCTCCCTGACTTTCCCGGGGGACCTCCTACCCTCAGCCTGGGAGGACACCACAGCCGCATTTTCAATCCTTAGTTTCCTCTCAAAGAGCTATTCCGAGAACTCAAGAGACTAAAATTTAATCTAGTTGCCTCAAAGTAGTTCTTTCATGGCGTTCACACAAGCAATTCCTACTCTTCTAGAAAATGAAACAGTAAGGAGGTGCTCCACTGCAGTGGTTTACCAGCGTGTGTGTCCACACTTTTTAGAAGAAGCAACAGACCTGAAAGTCAAATCAACTCTGATGCCTCTCATTTTACACACAAGGAAAAGGAGGCACAAGAGCACATGGGATGGGCCCAGGGGCACGAGGTGGCACCGATGAGGGGAGAACCCGCGTCTCCACATGTAGGAGGGAGATACATACCTGAGCGCCAGGCCCTACGTAAGAAGGCGAAGGCGAAGGAGAGGGCGGCTCGGGATCCGACTCTTGCAAGTCCTTCCACACCTTTGCCTGTGGGCCGGGAACTGCGGGGGACACACAGTAGAGGTAGGGAGTGTGCAAATACTAAAATAAAATCATTATCACAAACAGATTTGTACCACACGTGATTAATGGTTTTCTTTAGATAACAGAATCACAAGTGACTTTTAGGTTTTGCGTTATTTACACTATTATCAAATGTTACTTGTAAGGAAAAGTTTCCTTCTTAAAGGAAAAAAGTTACAAAGATTTTCAATAACTCAGAACACGCTCATGAAATAAGCTCAGGGAGATGGTCTGGTGAAGGGGTCAGTGAGGGCAGATGGCAAACAGAAAGTGAACAGATACATAAGCCACTGGGTGGGGAGGGCAAAAGCTCATATAGGAAAGAAAAGGCAGATAAGGACCACGCAGAGAACAAATAGGACAAATGTCTGAGACTCTAGGTCTGCAAAATCTGGACATCTGGCCATATTTACTTTGGATCTCTCCCCTTTTTAATAGGTTGACGTGGCTGCCAGTTTCGGGGGCCCTGTGCACTTGTCCTGTTTCCTCCCCTTCCCTGCTGCAGCTGCCTCTCCTGGCTATAGCACTCATCATTCTTGAGTGTTTTACTTAAGCTTTTTATTGTGCAGATGTGTTCATTTAATAAGATGTGGCTTCATTTTGCAAGTTTTAAAAAATTACACAAATGGTTTACCCTAACAATTATTTTGAAAAATTTAGTCAGAATACAAAATACCACACAATATGAAATCAATCATGCACAGTGAAGTAGTTTTATTTTCAACTTTACAGTATTTCTAGTACTGTACTCTCCAAATTTACGATCATTTGCTCTGATCAATAAGAAATGTTATTAAAAATGGGTAATGAAAATGAGAGGAAAAAATGGATAATGATATGGAATGATCTTAAGACACAGTGCCAGATAAAGTTAGCAGTGAAGAACATGGGCCCGCTCTGCAGCAGCTAGAGGCACTTCTCTGCGACTAGTGATGGGACACTCAGGAGGAGAAACTGATCAGTCAGTGCCCAGGAGAGAAGAATCAGAGATTTCAACATTACTTCTGAATAAGAGATACAGACATTACAAGACACAGACATGACAGACTTGCAATCTTTAAGACAGAAAGCACACATACAGTCTACCCAGATGAGGGTGTCTGTGTTCTGAGTGCCCTCTGAAAAAGCTGCCGCGGAAGAAGCACAATACGGAGACTCCAGTGAAATAATTGGAATCTTGTCGCTGGAGAACCCAGCAGTCCCAAACCCGTACAGTGCGAGAACTGTTAAATCTTCAATATGTGGCTCTTTACAGAGTGCAAGGGAAAAAAAGGAAGGAATAGCTTAGACCCACTCCCTTCTGCAGCAGTCAATGATCCAACCCACAGTTGTATCCACAAAAATGGTAAACTCAATAATAATTGAAAAATGAGGAAAAGGAATCCACGAACGTTTAGGAGCCATCACTACATATCACTGTGGTGAGGGATATCCACATATATGATAAATCACATGGAAACATATATGCACACACACAGAGCTGAGAGCTTATAAAACTTGGAAATCAGAATAAGACAGGTAAAAAGACATCCTGGTTGTGATACTGAGCCATAATTTGCCAGTAGCTACCACGAGAGAAACCGAATGGAGGACGTACACATCTCTCTGCACGACTTCTTACAACAGCACATGAATCTACAATTACCACAAAATTAAAAGGTGTGTTTTAATAGGAATTTCCTCCACTGAATGCAAGATTGATTTCAATTAATCCATCAAACGTTATGTCACCACAAAGAAAAGGATACAAAGAAATATCAGCTGGGCTTTGGATCACTTCTGCACCACGGGGAATTCATAGATTCAACAAATACACAGGCGTGGCTGGAGAATCTAGAATCCACCACACACATACACAGAACCCCTCTGTGATCAGTGACCAGCACAGAGTCACTCACTCTCCAGGGTAGAAGGATAGAGCGAAAGGTGTGGCTGGCTATGCATGGTGAAAGAGGCAGGAATTCTCCTCTGTCACTGATTTAATTCATCTTAAAACTACTTCCCAAATACACGACATGTAATATGAATTCAAGCAGACTTAGAAAGAAAAAAAACAAGGAAATATGCTAGGTTTAACACTTTTCTCCGGGAGGTAAGATGATGTTTTTTTTTTATCCCTGATTCTTTCTACCTCCCATACTTTCCATATGCTCCTTAGGGAGCTAGTTAATATTACACTCACACAAAGCCAACTACATAAAATGTGAGTTCTATCTAGAAATCATTTAGTCTAGCCTCATGAGACCAAAAGCCTGGTAGACAGCTACAAATGCAATTTTACACAGAGCCTTAATTTACACATTCTGGTGGCTATTAGTTAATGCCTCAGAGGAAAATCTGCTGCTGTATAGCAACATACTAAAAATTATATGCCCAAAAGCATCTCATAATAAAATGCAAAAACCAAATTAGGAAGAAAAAATGAAACATCTAAACTAGTTATGCAGTATTACAATCTATTTCCTATGCAGTAGCAAAACAAAAAGAATGTAAGGTTCACATCCCATTTTCAAGTAGATATCTAAACCTGGCTGGCTTCTAAAGTTACTGAGAGAATAGGGCCTTTAAAATAATGACACGGGCCTCCCTAGTGGCGCAAGGGATAAAGTCTTGCACTGTGAAGCTATCAGCAGCCAATGCAGCACGAGTTCAATCCCCAGCCAGGGAGTTGACCCACATGGCGCAGCAGACCTCTCCTGTCCTGCCCACGGCTCCCCTCAGCAGTATTTCAGTAGATCTGCCTGTTCTGCTCCCCACTCTGTCTCTGCTGAATCCTCTCACCACCCCACACCTCTGGCCTACAACTCAGCTTTTGTATGCATAAATAAATAAAATAAATCTTTTTTAAAAATAAATAATGACACAGACTACACTGCATGACCTGTATATCCAGCATGCCAAATAACGTTTTAGCTAAACAAACCACTATATGAGCAAATTGACAAGGCCATTCTCCACATTTGAGGAAATAAATTAAGAAGGAAAGCAAGGACAAACTGTCATAAGATGGTGGGTCTCCCTGGTGGTGCAATGGGTTAAGTTCCAGCACTATGAAGCTATCCGCAGCTATTGCAACATGAGTTCCATCCCCAGCAGAGAACTTACCACACAGTGAAACAGACCTCTCCTGCCTCGCCCACTGCTCCCCTCAGCAGTGTATTTCAGTAGATATGCCTGTTCTGCTCCCCACTCTGTCTCTGATAAATCCTCTCACCACCCCACACCTCTGGCCTACATCCCAGTTCTTATATGCAGAAATAAATAAATCTTAAAAAAAAAATCATATGATGGCATTATTTTTAAAGTCTAAACTAAGCTTTCCTAAACAAAGCAGTCTGAATTTTATATTTAGCTGGTATCAGGATTCTTCTTGTTCACATTAGTACCTTTTTTTGTCCACAGGAGGCACAGAAATGCTGCTGCTTTTCCACTTAACTTTGACATTCTCCTGGAAAACGGTTCTATTCAAAGCAATGAAATATCGTTCCAAGATGACCAGCCTCTGCTTAAGCCTCAGAGCTGACAGGGTGGTGGTGGCCGACTGGACAGCCAGGGCCTGCTGCTCTTTCACCAGCACAGAGAGACACTCCTTCAGCTCATTCACATCTGGGAAAGACAGAAAACCTCAGAGAGATGCTTCCTCAGCTTATTCACATCTGGAAACAAGGCAGAGACTTCCCACCACTCAGGATCTAGAGCACAATTTGTTGCAAGGTGGAAAAAAATGGATAATAGTAACAGGTAACACTTGGGTGCTTGGGATGTGCCAAAAGTAGTCGTAAAAACTTTTGACCCATCTTAGCTCATCAATTCTCACTGCCACCAACAGTAGCACAGTACACTTACGGAGGAGGAAACTGAGACAGAGAACTTGCTCCAGGTCACCCAAAGAAGGTCCCCAGTGGTGCGAGGGACAGACCTCTTCTAGTTTGCATGATATATGACAGTGGTAAGTTTATATATAATGTATTAAACCTAGGTAAACCACTCAAAAGCTATGTAAAAAGATACACTCAAAATCGCTATAAATAAAAATAAAACATGAAAAAAATGGACAACAAAACACAAAATGGAAACTGTTCTATGATTCTACTTATATACACCTAGAGTTACCTAGAGTAATCAAAATCTCAAAACAGAAGCTAAAACAATAGCCTCCAGAAGTAAGGAGTAAAGAAAAAGGGGATGTTACTGTTGAATAAGTACAGAGTTTCAGTGTGGGAAGATGAAACTGTTCTGGAACAGAGGAGACAGAAGCACTGAACTGTATACTTAAAAATGACTGAAATGGTGAATAGCATGTTACACATCTATTACCACAATATTAAGAAAGTTTGAATTAATTTGTTTTAAAAACAAATTAAAGTCCGTCTCGATAACCAGAAAAGGAGGGCCCCTCAAGCTTCCCAAAGCAACACAATCCCAGAAGATGCTAATACCTGGCTGCTTGCCCCACACCCAGCTCTCTAGGATGGCCTTGGCTCTACATGCAGGCGCAGCAGTTTCTTCTTCATCCTTTTTCTCTTTATCATTCAGATCTTCTTTCTTTGTTCCACTTTGAGTATCAACACCATCATCTGGAAAATTAAATTATTTTGAAATCTGTAAATTACTTTTCAAAATAACATCCTCTTGTCTCTGCGAGTGTCTCTCCCAGAAACGGTAAGGTTAAATTACAATACACATCATTAACAGAAAGTTTGACGATTTAAGAAAAAATTACATGACCGGCCCAACGTGATTTACAAGGTGAGGAACGACCCAGCGGTAACCCTTTTAACAAACAAATCATTTTATCAAAATCTCTGAAGAACATCTTCCAAAATGATATTTCCTCAATTTCCTACATTTTCACAACTAAGACCCTTAGCCCTTATCCAGCGATGAACTGCTGTGTGTCCACGGGAAGGGGGGATGTGACATGGGGATGTGACTCAACAATCATTTCAGACTCTACACAGTGTCCCCCTCCACCACCACCGCGGAACTACTGCCACACAGGGTCCTACCACCGACAGAGGTCAGGAGTGCTCGGACAGAGCACAGGAGCTCAGAGCTACGACTGTGGGTCTCTGATCATGTAAAGTTTCAGTCAAGAGCAAATGCCACGAAACCGCTTACACAACCAAGCGAAGCAAGAGCGGCTCTTAACCTTGACATGGAAACATGTTCCATTCCAGACAGCCCTTACCATATAACTTGTTTTCTAAGACATAATTAGAAATACACACCTCAACTGTTAAAAGAGATTATATCATATCACAAAAAGTAAGGAGCACTATAAAACATCTAAACCAACAAGGGACAAGAGCCCTTGTTGGGACTGTATTCTGTAAGAAAAATCAGGCATCTGACAGAAGGAAGAAGCCCCAAACAGCTAATGCTATGAAGAGATACTCAAAGTCACTATTAGAAACATAAATTAAAACCATAAAATAATAATTTACACTCACCAAAATGGCAATTGTTAGAAAGCTAACATGTAAGCTCAGTGACAGGACTTTTCCCCTTTTTCATCCAATTTTATCCCAAGTGCCCGGATGTGTGTCAGCGAGTAAGCCCTGGATGACCTGCTCATTAACTAAGCAGTGCCAGGCATCGGTAGAAACATGGGGCTAGAAGCACGTACTTCAGCACTCCTGGCAGGAGGGGACCCCACAATTAGACCAGGGTGCAACCTGAGTTAGAAGGCACTCTTCCAGTTGCTACAGGCCCACCAGGGCACCCTGCACGCAGTCCATGATCAGAAGCACGGACACTGAAATCCACAGCAGTTTAACAGACCCTGGGAGCAACTCAACAACTAAGTGCTTCACAGCACCAGGAACAAACTGTGGCAAAGGAATCGCACATTCCACTCACATAAACCAAAGGGCGTGTGGAGCACATATTATATGTATAAACCCATAAAAACAAAAGGGCATGCAAGAACATTAAAAAGGAAAACTTTTGAAAGGATCTTAGAAAAGAGTGGGCCAGGAACTGAGGAGTGAGAGGGACTAGGTGACCCTCTGCCCTTGAGCCCCAACACAGGCCCAGTCACCAGTACATTTCTCGGGTCCCACTCTTCAACTCTCCTAGCACAGCTCTGGTTAACACCACCTCTCATGTTTACAGAAATATCCAAGCCCCTTGGCATTAAATATAGATTTTTTTTATAATGTGCACATTTTTACACATTACAAAAGTAAAAGCATATAGCACCTCTAAATTAAGCATTACAGATCTACTTAAATCATAGGAAAGAAATCAGGTTCTTAACCCTCATGGTGCATCAGAAGCACAAGGTGAGGGACTTTGAGAGAGAGAGAGAGAGAGAGAGAGAGAGAGAGAGAGACACACACACACACACACACACACACACGAACACATGTACTTTTAACTCCACGCCTGAATTCCAGCACCTGAGATTCTAATTTAGTGAGTCTGGCAGCAGCATTTTTAAGTTCTCAGATTTTTTTTTAATTAATATTGAGTATTAGTTTTTAATATTCAGCCATGATTAAGAACCACTGGACTAGAAAATAAAATTTTTACTAAGACAAGGAGATGCAACTGATTGAACTACAATGGAAATTTAAGATATTAAAAAAGCCACTCTTAATAGGAATAAATTAAAGCCCACAGAGGCCTACAAAACTTTTAAAAAATAAGACAATTGAGAGGAAGGACAAATCACCTTTGCACTCACGTTTTTGACAAACTACTTATCTTTTTACTAAATATAATGAAATAATCGCTACTGAGTTTCATGATTAAGAACAGAGAGTTGTTAATTTTTTAACTTTGCTCAAGCGTGAGAAAAACGTCCTCTCGGAATTCAAGCCCAGACAAGCTGTTAGGGATTAGGTCAGTTAGCTTCTCTGAGCCTCAGTTCTGCTAGGAGTGAAGGCTCAAAGCCCCCTTCACTGCTACATGAGGTCACTACGTCTGTATGTGAGGGGAGGGGCAGGGACTTGGTGCCATGAGTCACCCATCCACTACCCACTGGAACACAATGTAAATGACCTCACTGGAGGCAGACCCTAGCCCTGGAGCGAGGGAGGGGCACTGCCTGAAGAAAAGGGCCAGCAGCACCCAGAACCACCAACTGCACTGCACTGCTGAAGGTGCACTTACTTTTCGTTTTACTTTAATCACTACCTTTAAGAAAGCACGTTCACTATCATTTGCTCCTTAAAATAGACTGTAAGAAAAAACTAAGGGTAACAAGTATATTAGTCAGGGATTCCCACAAAAACAAAATCAACAGAATGTATGTGTGGGGTGTGTGTGTGTGTGCATGAGTACATGTTTATACAAATGCATGTGTGTGAACATGCACGCGCGCACACACACTCAGGCTGAGGGATGGAGGAACTGGTGCACAGGACTGTGGAGGTGCAAGTCCAAAATCTGCACAACAAACCTGCAGGCCAGAGACCAGAGAGCAGCTGATTGGCAGTTCTAGTCCAAAGGCAGTGAGTTGAGAGAATTTTGTACTTGCTGAGGTATGTGGGGGGGGGGGGGGGGGGGCAGTGTTTTTTCTATTGAATAGTTTGGCTCTTCAACTGACTGGATGAGGCCCACCCACATAGAGAGGATAATCTGTCTTACCCACAGTCCATGATTTAAATGTGAATCTCATCCAAATGACACCTTCACCCAAAAAAAGTCATAATATCTGACCAATATCAAAGTACCATGGCCTAGTCAATTTACAGGTAAAATTAACCACCGCACTAATTAATTACACACAATTTAATTAACTATACATAATAATCAAATAGTTAAAAATAGCTGTACATGTTTTCATAGGACACTGAAATTTATTTTCTAGTTTCAAAGAAGTACAAGCACACATCTAAGAGATTTTGGTTGTGAAAACTTCCTAATGGCACACAAACATGGAAGTGGCCATTCAAATTTCCCTGACTTGGGCCTCCCTGGTGGCACAACAAGTTAAGCGCAGCGCTATGGAGCTGTCCACAGCTGCGAGGCAAGTTCGACACCTGGCCACGGCGCAGCAGACCTCTCCGGCCTCACCCGCTGCTCCCCTCAGCAGTGTATTTCGGTCGATCTGCCTGTTCTGCTCCCCACTCTGTCTCCGGTGAACCCTCTCACCGCCCCACACCTCTGGCCTGCACCCCAGCTCGTGTGCATAAATCAATAAATCTTAAAAAAAAAAATTTCCCTGACTCAACTGCATTGTAAAGATACAGTGCAAAATTATTTTCTCCAGTTCATTTTATTAGAGCTGTATTCTAGTAATATGACCTCACAAAAAAACTCAACATTTGTAGCAAGAGATTAAAGAAAAAGATTCCTGAGTTCATTTAATAATAAAATTATCCTCAAATGAAAAATAAAAAGTCAACTACCAAATCAATTATGCGATTTTAAAAGATGCAGGAATAAAACTTAGAAAAAATACTCAGAAGGCACTTAGAAAGAATACTCAAGAAGGCACGCATAATAAAGCTATGCAGCTCCCAGCACCTGCCTGCGTGACACAATAGAGAATGCCTCAGGGTCCCACAGTCCCTAGGACAGTCTGCACAGCCCCCCCCCCCCCCCCCCCGTTGGCCTAAAGGCATAAGGCAGCAGGCGACCACTCACTGACTCTCTACACACTCACTGGACTCCACCCGTGAGCCTGCCTGATGCTACGGGGCACAACAACAGAGCCGATCCCCATGGGTCACGGCCAAGTGCAGAGTTCTTACAAGGCAGGGTAAGGGGCATAAGCAAGCAAGGGAGGGTGAAGGAGCAGGGAGCATAATAAACTAGGCGGGGTCAGGGAGAGATACAAGATCAAGGCAGGTGAGGAAGGTGAGTGAGGACATGCAGGGTGAAGGACTGAGCGCAGGGCCTGGCAAGAGAGCTCAGGAACCCTCCCTGGAAGCTTCCCTGCTGCTTTCTTCCCACTGCCAGCTGTTCACCATTGTCCGGGTTAGAATGGAGGCCCCAGGAATGCGGGGGTCATGCCTGATTCAGTCACCATCATCTGGCTCATTGATGCCGCACCTACAGCTCCCCTCACTGACAGAAGACCCACCAAACCAGGTGAGCCAATGAACGAATGAATGAATGACGTGCACAACACACAACTCACTGAGTGTCCCCACTAGGAGACACATTTCAGCAAAGTTCTTGGGACCACAGATGGAGAAAGAGCTGGAAGAGCTGACACGGAAGCAGGAAGTTATGACTCCGGCCCTACCCACGACGGCCCAGGACCATGAGCAGCTGCCCACAGGCCTGGCTGCTGCAGTCTGAGCTGCGGTCCTCGCCCACTCGAGAAGTTTCCTCAATTCCATGAACTTGGGTGACTTAATGGGGGAGACTTAATGATTTCAAAGGATAAAGTAAAGTCAAGCCAAAGGTTGAGGGTTAGATGCTAAATGCTGTACTGTTACACTTTCTGTACATTTCTTCTCAGTTCTAGAAGGTTTTCTCTTTATTTAAAATAAATTAGGCATTTCATATATGTACTCATACTCCATACCTAAGCTCTGGAGAGATGTCAAAAGCCCGTGTCTGGAGAACAGGCCCAGGAAGGAGCTCACTCTTTACAGAAAACTCTGTAAATCTTTGAAATCTCTTTCTGGGTGAGTGATTTTTACAAGTCATTTTTTTTTAATTTCTAACACTGAATTTGAAAATAAATACGGGACACAAAAGATTTGAATTCATTCCTGCTGCAACTCTTCTAGTAAAAAGCAGAAGCACCTGTCTCTCAGGCAGGCGGGTCCCTCACAAGCTGGCTGAACCCAGAATTGTGACCAGCATTCACCTTAGAGCTGCACCTCCTGGGTGCCAGTGCCAGGCACCCTGCCCAATGCAGGGGTGGGGGGACGGGACGGGACTCATGGGGACAAGAGAATTCAGGAACACAACGCTGACCCCGCCTGCATTTACGCAACCACTGTGAGAACCACAGCCCTCCAGGAGCACACTGGGAGCCAGGCGCTGTTCTGCACACGTCAAAATCATAATCAACTCACTAGTCAACTCAATAGCTCCATGAAGTAAGCCAGACAAAACTTTTGCAAAGTTGAGCACGTCCAACTAAGGTGCAGTAGATTTACAGGCAACACCTTCTCTTTGGGTAATAAGTCACAGTATCTTACCACGGAGGCATCTTAGGCTTTACTGAAATACACTCTTGCCACCTGACTGTGCAGAAGCACCTCGCTGTCCAGAGGCCTGGAAGATCAGGAAAGCCAGCCCCCTGCCAGCCCAAGGGTCTGTGCTCCAGATCACCTCACCAGGTGCCAACTGCAAGGCCAGACACCAAAATGCTGACTAGATTCGTTTTAGGGTAGAGGCGATAGTGGAGCTTTGGATGGTTAAAAATAATTCAGCCTCATTCAACAGAAAACCTATAAAGCCAGCAGACACTTCATATCAAATACCACTCTAAATGTCCTCTGCTATGTATATATCTTTTCTTAGAGCTGGGAAGGTTTATTAAATTAACCATGAAGTCTATTAAATATGGTGCTACTCCTACTGACTCGTTTAAAAAGAACAGTGGGCTTATATAATCTAATAAAATGGAAATCCAGAATCCCCAGAAAGAAATAAACATTAATACTTTAAATACTGGCCAGCCTTTGGGAGGGAGGAGGGGGAAGTTCTCTCAGAATGAACCCCTTACGTGGAAATGTAAATCACTGCAACTACTATGGAAAAAAGTGTTGGAGGTTCCTAAAAACATTAAAAATAAGAGTATGATCCAACAATCCCACTCCTGAGTATATATCCAAATGAAAACATTAGGTCAAAAAGATATCATTGCCCCTATGTTTAATGCATCATTATTCACTGTAGTCGATACATGGAACTAAGCTGGGTTCATCAATGAATGAAAGGACAAAGAAAACGTGTCCAGAAACACAGCAGGAAATCCTGCCATTTACAGCAACATGAATCAGCCTTACTTCGCTTCACTAAATGAATCAGACAGACGCTTATATCTGAAATCTAACAAAGCTGACATCACGTATTATAATAGACCAGCTACTAGGGGCTGGGCAAGCAGAAGAAATAGGGAGACACTGGTCAAGGGTTAAACTTTCAGTTATAAGAGGAGTAAGTCCTGGGATCTAACGCACAGCTGGTGACTGAAGTTAACAATAGTGTCTTACACACTTGAAGGTTGCTAAGAGCAGATCTTAACTTTTCTTACTGCATATTTTAAAAAATGTAATTATGTGAGGTGGTGGAAGTGTTAACCTTACTGTGGTTATTTCACAGTATGTACACAGATCAAGTGTACACTTTAAGCGTACACATTATATGTCAAATGTTAATTTTATCTCAATAAAGCTGGCAAAAGGGGGATAAATATTTCTCAGAAACTGCTAACTTTTACAGATTGAAGCACTTTCAAATAGAGAATATGAATTCATGTAATCCAGATGAATCCTTGGAGAAATCACACTGACGTGATAACTGGTTGACCTCACGTGATAACTTATGGCAAGTAACATAGCACACAGTGGGTTGGTTTTCTCAAAAGGGGCCTAGTTAATTTGAATTTCCTAACTTTCCACATCAGGTAACCTGAAATGACTTCCACAGGCTTGAGATGGGGAAAATGTAACATCACAGACTTACTCGTGTTGAATTACAAATCTCTGACTAAACTTTTCATCAACAGACGTTGTGTTCTGTGCTGTATGAGCTGAAAAGGAATGTCCAAGTCTTTTGTTAACCTAATGACACTGGCCCAATGTTAAACTGATTTAATCAACAGCGGTCTGCCAAGTCCTGAACAAATGTTAAGAGCAAAACCTAGACCGCTGGTCACCAAGCAAGCACAGGTTAACAAACACGGGTCACATGTCTCTGTCTCTTACAGCCACAATGGCAGGATTCAAAAGCGCCTCTGGTACCTCTTAATGAGGTACCATTAATGAGCTCGCTAGTCTTGCTCATTAAAAATGTAAAACAGGGCTCTTACAATGCAGCTCCAGAGCACTTCTGCAGTGCTCTACACCTACTTCTCACTCTTTTTATCTGTCCTGCAATAAAAATACATACTTGGTCTCAACACAGGTTCTTGGCACAGAACTCCCTAAACCCTTGGGATCTGTTTAGGGACAGGAGTCTTTTGTTATTCATAAGGAGCCCCTGGCACCCCACCAGAGCTTATGCTGATGGGTTGATTCAGGGTGTGGGCTGGTCACCAAAATAGATCAAATAAGAGATCTGAGCAGGAACTGGAGATTAAGTTACAAAAACCTAACTTAGGAGATTTGGGGACCTTCTCCAGGGCAGTGAAGATATGGACACGCTGAGAGGGTGGAGTGCCCAGAAAGGGCACAGAAGCTCCACACCCCTCCCCCCAAAACCTTGCCTTGTACATCTCTTCCACCTGACTGTTCCTGAGTTATATTCTTTATGATAAAGCAATACACTTAAGTAATCTGTTTTTCTGCATTCTGTGAATTATCAACTCTGAGGACAGTCACGGAACCCCCTAAATTTGCAGTCAGGCAGGCAGAAGAAATGCGCGTGGTCTGGGAGCCCCAACTGCAGCAGGTACCTGAGGTGGAGGTAGTCTTCTTTTTAAAAAAAAAAAAAAAAAGATTTATTCATTTATGCATACAAGCGGGGGTACAGGCCAGAGGCGTGGGGCGGCGAGAGGGTTCACCAGAGACAGAGCGGGGAGCAGAACAAGCAGATTGACGGAAAACACACTGCTGAGGGGAGCAGAGTCTTCCGAGAGTGAAATCTTAACTCGCGGTCTGAGCGACCTCCAGAAGCTGAGTGTCAGGCCTGGACCGAGTTGCTACACATCCAGTGGAGTCAGAGAATTGCAGAATTGGTGTGGGAAAACAAAATGTATTTGATAACAACACAATTTAAATTAGAAGTCACTCACTTTAGATATAAGTTGTAATTAACAGGGATGGAGAGATTAAACCAGAATGATGGTGACACAGAAATATAAATAAGCCTGCAAGACAATGAAAGGATCTACCGAGGCAGCAGGACAGTAATTTCTGCCTTAGAGAAAAAAGCTTAGTTATGTCAGAACATAAAAGATGATGGGAAGAGATGAGTGGATCCAGTAAATTGTAGACGTGAGGGAATGTGAACTTAATTTGCCTCGTTTATAATTCCTGCAAAAACGTGTCAAACTGACCAAGTTGATCGATAAGCAGGCGCGCACCCTCTACCCCAGCCTGGGGTTCCTCCCTGTGACCACAGCACAGCCGCCCCGGGTCAAGCCAAGGGCAGCCTCCTCCGGAAGCTTCTGATGCCATCTTCTCAGGATCAGATCCCAGATTCCAAACTACAAAATTGTCAGCGTGCTTTTCTATCCAAGTGATTTCTGACACTTCCCAGATGACCAGAATAATAAACACGAACTCCCCCATCACAGGAGTCCTGACACAACGCTCAACAGCTTGCCGCTGTCTTTAGAACTTCCCTGTGCTCCAGGCCCATAATATGGAAAAAGCTATCAAATCAAAAAGAGAAACGAACGATCCCGAGATAAACTTCATACAAGTACAATGTTATTAAACAAACTGCAGTTCCCAGGATGGTGGGAGGCGCTGGAGACCATCCATGCCCTTGCTGGGGAGGGAGGCAGCTTTCAAGTCCTCACAAGGCAGGCACAAAGTCTACCCTGGGAAGAATTTCACTCCTGCCCACTATTTCAGTATAAGCAGTAAACCGTTATCATCTGCTTCCTTCCAAAACAAAAGGCCAGAAGTTGACTGTTCAACAAACAAGAACAATGGCAGGGCCTCTACGGAATTACCAGCCCTGTGGGGAACAGATTCTAGCAAAAGCTGACATCACTTCTTGGAACAGATACCAGACACAGGTGGGTTCAGTTTTCCAGACAGGACTCAACATCCAAAGCAGTAAGAACTAACTATGGAGGACAGAATAAACTTATGAGGGAAATCTAATAACAGGCACCTGCTGTGGAATAGCATGAGGTTTTTTTTAATTTTCTGTTTTCTGAGCAACACATGAGGAAGCTTTTCTTCTTTCTGTACTCCCAATGGAACAGACTATGCCTGTGCATACAGACATGACATACCCTCAGAAAAGCAAGCAACATCAGAGGGGCTTGGAAACCTGTCAGAAATGCAAGTCCCCAGACCCCATACCAAGTCTAAGGCAACAAAATCTCAGGGGGCTGGAACCACGACTGTCTGACCAGCTCTCCAGGCGATCCTGTTGGCCAACAGTTTGAGGATCCTTGGAAGAGACACCCAAGGTTTAACTCTTTGCACTCTCACTGCTAGGAAGATAAAGTACCGACTACTTTTCCTGACGTCCACGGTCCCCTATGCTGTTAAACATAGTGTATAAGAGTCCCCAGGGATGTGTCCGTGACAATCAGCGGGCTCACCCTCTGGATTTAAAAGGCAGCTGGGCACTCACAGGTGTACATTTCCTTCCATTTGGGCCCAGGCTACTCCTGCTCCCTGTCGCTGCTCCTCCTCACCCCTGCACGCTCACTGTCAGTGTGCTCTCTGTAGTCCCCTACCTAGAAGTCTGTGCTCACACTCCCTAATAACGCCCCCCTGGGAACCCCAGACACCACCACTCTCCAGCCCAGGCCAGGTCTCCCAACTGCTTCTCAAACCACAGAAAACACTCCACCCTCAACTCCTCCAGCCGAGGGCACAGGGAAAATTGTGGGGTCATCCCATTACATGCCTTGGTATGGAGATGCCTTTTCTGCCCAAATAACCACGAGTTCTTCTGGGAAAATTATATGCTGCTTTACACCTCTCCCCCAGTTCAAACAACAACAACAAAAAAACTGTAAACAAAGCCAACACAAAAGTAGTCAAGAGACAAAAGATAGAAGCAAAATACTGATGTTCAAAAAAAAGAAAAGAAACTTTGTCTCCAGGCTTTTATATTGGAATTCATAAGAACTGGAGAGTACTAGCTAGACAAAACACTCAAAACAACTGCCACACATGTGTACAATATGAAGGCAGAAAAAGCTAAAAATAAGATAAGCAGTCAGTCCTGGTGTCCACAAGGGTAATGAAAATAACAGTCAAACTTTCTCAAGAGATCTGACTTCAATTTCTATCCCTGCCCCTTGTTATCTGTGCAAACTGTGGCCTCCATTTCTTGGTAGAGTTGAGATTAAAGGAAATAACGAATCACTTTAAAGAAAAAATAGCACAGCTAAGCAAAGTATTAATATTATTCCTACTATCACATCAGACTGAAAAGATTTATAGTAAATCAAGCAGCACTTGAAACAAATTCTTCAGACAAGGCCAATTCTAGACAAAAATAAAAAATAAGCTTAACACATCTTTTAGTATCCTCCTACTTTTCATTTCTTTATATGCAATGCTTTTTCATCTTTCCTCAAAGTAATAGTAACAACCCTACAAAGGATATTAACAAAAAACACCTGAAAAGACACTAAGAATAGTATAAAACCATAACCAATCTTCATTTGGGGCTTGCCTTTAGAGGGACATCACCCTAAAAGGATATACAAAAGCTTACTACCCAGGAGGAGGCTTTCTTTCCTCAACAGATCCAGAAAATTCTAAATATGATTGAAAAGAAAATAAGGAAAGTTTTATCCCAAGGGTAAATATAAATTATTAGAAGCCATGGATGGATGGATGGATGGATGGATGGATGGATGGATGGATGGGAGGGAGGACGGACGGACGGACGGATAGCAGATGGACAATGATTAGAGAGCTGGGGAACCCTACAAAAAAGAAGTGGAGAAAATAATGGTGGTAGGATCTGGGGAGTGGGTGCACAGCTGCTGGCTGCAGAGATCGTTCAGTTGTTCTATGTGTGTGGAAACAGTCATAATAAAGTATCAGGAAAATAGGGATAACTTTGCTAGTCAATATAATCAAAAAACTACACTTATGTTTTTCCAATGTAATTTAAAGTGCGCACTATCCCAATTCATGCTTCAAAGTGAAAGACAACTACTTTCCACTAAAATACAATTTTTATCCATCTTGATTTTCAAATAGTAAGACTAATAAACCTCAGCAGTGGTTCTCAAGGGGGGCTTTTTCAGAGTCTATAGTTTTGGAGTAGGTATAGGCATCCATTTCTTTTTAAAATCATGGTGATTCTTACACAAAAAGTGAAGAACAATCAAATGACAGTTTCATTGAGTTTTTGTAACTACAGGCCTAAATATTATTCACTGGTACTTCTTGCACATAGATAACATACAATGGACCGACCCTAGTCACAGGCAAAAGGCTCCCAAAAAATGTTCTACATGATTCTCCAAAAGAGTCATAAAGGAAAAACTTCAGAAATAAATTATTTCTACTCAATTTTATATGAAAACATCTTCAATTCACAAAGAACAATAAAATCTAGGCAGCTCATAAAACTATCATTTAGACATCACCAAAGTGAAAATGAAACTCCAAAGAGTTACGTTCAAACACGCTTGTTCCTGGCAACATATTCCAAAATGTTTATAAAATGCAATTTAGAAAGGTCTTTATACCACTATGGAAAGCTGTATGGCGATTCCTCAAATTGCTAAACATGGAGCTCCCATACGACCCAGCAATACCACTTTTGGGAATTTACCCAAAGGACACAAAAACACTAATCCGAAAGGATACATGCACCCGTATGTTCATTGCGGCACTATTCACAATAGCGAAGGTATGGAAGCAACCCAGATGTCCAAAAATAGATGATTGGAT